>JAOPHQ010002325.1:0-20000 GCA_030340625.1 Merluccius polli
TTCAATTTCGACTTTGTGCGCCCGTTACAGCCAATTGAAATCAGCGGCGAAGGCGGCGATTTCGATGTGAGCTCATATCTCGGGAACGCTTTGACGTATCGAAATAAAATTTGATGGCATGCTTCGAGGATCTGTCCCAAGTGCAGGAAAAAAAATCTGGTGTCACTTGGTCCCTAGGGGGCACTGTAATTAGAAAAACATTGTTTTTGCTCATAACTCTTGGTGTGTTTTTACTGGAAATGAAAGTGTGATATCTGCAGATACTGTGGGTTGCCCCATTGATAGTTTATGCCAACTTTTCACGTTAGCCAATCGCCATTGGCGGCGATGCCGCCAAACAGGAAGTTTGCTCGTATCTCAACGACGCTTTGACTTCCGAAGACCAAACTTGGTCAGGTGCATCGAGACTCCGTCCGAAGTGGGCAAAACAAATTTGGTGTCATTTGTCCACTAGGGGGCGCTATAATTAACAAAATTGCATTTTTGCTCATTTCTCTTAACGTGTTTGGATTTGACCTTACATTTTCATGTCTGCTGACACTGTGGAATGTCCCCTTTCAGGATCTTGCAAAACTTTTCACGTCATCGTAAGGATTCGGCCGCCATATTGGATTTTAGCGAAAGCGAAACAAAAGTTTCAGTGGTCGCACATTTTGTCTTATTCTCACGACTCGGCACAGACCATCTTCAGATTGATCCGCACAATAGTTACTTAGTGGCGTTTTCAATTTCGACTTTGTGGGCCGCTACAGCCGATCGAAATCAGCAGCGAAGGCACCGATTTCGATGTGAGCTTATATCTTGGGAACGGTTTGACGTATCTATTATTCCATTGATCGCCCGATTGGCATGGGCCCCTCATTGCTGCTTGCAGCTATATTTTGTATTGTTATTTGTCTGTATTGTTATTTGCCTGTGCAGTGGTCAACACAACTCCTGCATGCTGCAGGAGGCAAATATCTATATCACATAAAATACATAAAAGTTTGACATTTATTGGTTTGAGGTTTAATATTTTTCAGTCACAAAACATATTTAAGGCCTATGCAAATTCTAGTTTTTTATTATACTAATGACACTAATTTGTATTAAATAATAAGATTGTTATTGCCTTTTTAAGGCCTTAAATTGACATTTTTTAATTTAAGACTTTTTAATACTTTTAAGACCTCCACAGGTATACCCTGTGAAAGGGGAAAATGTGTACGTTTTTCTTCTAACACCATAGGAGCCCCTTTACTGTGTTGTAGTACAGCGCCAAGGGCCAGGCTAAGTAGTCTTAAGTAGTGCCTTGCTCCAGGGGCGCTGGCAGGTGTGGGTGTTAGTCTGACATGTGTATCCTTTGATGTGGGAGAGAAGCCAGAGTTAGAACACATAGCACATGGACCCCCGGTGGATCTGGACCCCGGGACCATCCTGCTGTGAGGGGGTTTAAACCCATAAGTGTCAAATAATTTAATTAAAGGTACTGAACACACACACACACACACACACACACCCATATGATCGCACACGCACACACACAACCACTTACATAGTTTGCCACAACATAACATGTTGCAAACTGGTCTTACCCTGGATTGAAGAGTAGAGAGAGAGAGGGAGAGAGAGAGAGAGCGCTCAGGGTGATGTGCTGTTGAAGTGAGAGAAGACGAGAGCAGTGAAAGATGGAGTGAACACACACCCGACACAGAGGGAAGGAGATGAATATTTTAATGAAGCGCAGACAAAACGAGAGAACCCTGTGAATATCACGAGATAGACGTCGAGAGGGCGGGGGCGGGGGGGGAGAGGTAAGGAGGTGTGGGTGGGGGTGGCTGAGCGTTCTCCAAGAGGAGCAGGCCGTGCGTGCCGCCCTCCATTTCCCCCAAGAACAAACCCACCATCCATGCTGATACCCCCAGCTGGGTACACACACACACATACACACACATACACACACAGGCACACATATATATACACACACACATATACATGTACACACACACACACACACACACACACACACACACACACACACACACATATATATACACACACACACACACACACACACACATACCCACACACATGCTCACACACTTGCATGCGCTTGTGCACACACACACACACACACACACACAGATCCTGGCTGGCTGTGTGAGTGGGGGAGGGGGAACAGGGAGAGACAAGGAGGAAGAGGGGTGGGGACAGATCTCGGAGGCAGAGAGAAGAGAGAAGGCATCAGATTGGGAAGAGGAGAGGAGGAGGAGAGGGGGGAGACAGAGATAATGGGATGAGAGGAGGGGGGTGAGTGAAAGGAGAGAGGGGGGAAGAATGCAGAGAGAGAGAAAGAGAGAGAGAGAGAGCACCTGAGGGAAAATAGAAACGGAAGACAGAATTTTGTTATACATGCAGTTTGTGTGTGTGTGTGTGTGTGTGTGTGTGTGTCTTCTGTAAACCTCCAACTGTACTGCAAATCTCTCACTATATCAGCCACCTGACTCAGCAGCAGTCCCTACAAAAGACAGACAGACACACACACACACACACACACACGTCTTTATTCATTACACATGTTTCTTTTCTTCACACACATTTTTTTGGCAGAACCCACAACCGCTTTTTCCAAATATACAAATCAACAATCTGTCAAATATGTGTACAAAGACACAAACACACACACACTTCCATCACCAAACAGACGCACACAAAAAAACATGACAAGCCATACACACACCCCGCCCCCAAAATAATATTCAACTATAGACACACACACACACACACACACATGAAAAACACGCTACCCCCACCAAAACAACCATATCATGACATACAGACACACACACTTCCTCCACCAAAATGTGTACACACACGCGCACACAGACACACACACACAGCAGACAGCTGGGGGTAGCAGCAGATCTCCTCAGATGGATGAGAGAAGCTTCAGCCAATCATCTGCCAGCGTTCTGCTATGAAGGAGACGTCATATTTACCACCTCTCACTGCCTTATAAGGCGTTACTCGCTCTCTGCAAGCACTCACATACACACATACGCATACACACAAAATACACAATCATAAAATGTGTGTGTTGTGAAGTAGTGCTTTAATTCTAACTATAAATATGACTACACATAAATATGAATGTCTAGATTTTTAACCCCCAAGTATTGCCACCTTACCACGATGGAGGGGTTTGTTTGTCCCTGTGACCCTGAGAGCTGTGTTGTCAGGCGCATTAGCTCCTGGTAGGGTCTCCCAAGGCAAATTGGTCCCAGGTGAAAGGCCAGACTGAGAGTGATTCAAAGACCCTATATGATATCGGCCAAGAACGAGCTGCAGCACCTCGCCCATAAAAGGGAAACCGGGGCCCCCTCCTGGAGCCAGACCTGTTTGGAGTTGGATCAGATGGCGGGGGAGGCTGCCGGACAGACCTGGTAAACCCAAACGTGTAGTGAGGGTGAACTGGGACCGTCTGGTGGAGGCCCATGACTGTGGGGTCTTCAACTCCCACATCCAGACGAATTTCTCGTACATCCCGGGGGAGGATGGGGACATGGAATCCAGGTGGGTGATGGTGTGGTCAGAAGGTTTTCGGTGTCTGTCGTGGCGGCAACCTAAGAAACAGCGGGGGAAGGAAGCTGTCAAGCTGAAGAAGGAGGCCTTTCGGGCTTGGTTAGCCCAGGGGTCTCCTGAAGCATGCAGCAGACAGGTACTGGGAGGCCAGAATGGCTGCGGCTTCTGCAGTTGCCAAAGCAAAAACCTGGGTGTGGGGGAGTTCGGGGAGGCTATGGAGAAGGACTTTTGGTTGGCCTCAAAGAAGTTCTGGCAAACCATTCGATGACTCAAGAAAGGAAAGCAGGGTTTGGCTCAGGGAAGGAGAACTGCTGACCCGGACTGGGGATATTGTCAGGCGGTGGAAAGAGCACATTGATGAGCTCCTGAACCCGACCAATCCGTTTTCTGGGGAGGAGACGGAGTCTGAAGACTCAGGGGAAGCCTCACCCATATCCCTGGCAGAGGTCTCTTACCCCTTTTCCACCAGGGCAGTTTGAGAGTCGGTTTGGAGCCAGTGCCTAATCGCGAACCAGTTCCTCGAGTTTCGACCGGCTCTCAGCCAGGAAAACTGGTTCCAGTGCAGCACCAACTCTTTCTTGAACCAATTATGTCATGGGCTGGGGGCGGGATCATCTTGACCAACAAGACCAACTAAAATGTTGTGAGCGCCATTTTTAAAAACACAGAGCTTTACTATGGAATAGCATCGTATTGTAAACGATTTTATGTTAGCCCCTGTTGATTGTATCCCTCAGTTTGTGTAGGAAAGTGGCAGGAAAAGAGAGAGAGAGAGAGAGAGAGAGAGAGAGTAAAAGAGTGTTAATGAAGCCTTTGACTGATGTTCAACTGGATGCCCTGTATGTGTTTATTATTTTCTTATGAAACCCAGTTAGACAAACCTATGAACAGCTGGTTACACGTATCATAATCGCCGTCCATAGCATAGTGTTTGGATGTCAATGTAGGCTCGCAAAGCCAGGAGCAACATATGTAAAGACATGTGTAGTCCGCTATTGTTGTTATTGTGCTTGAAGTTGGCACTAGTGTTTCTGGGAAAGCAGAGACATATACAGACGTATACAGTGATGTAATGACGTGGCTCTCTAGCCTGTGGAAAAGCAAACTGATTCTCAGAAGGTTTGCAAGTTGAACCAACTGCGAACCAGCACTAGCACCAGCCCAGCACTAGAACTAGGTTCACGTTGGTGGAAAAGGGGTATCTGAGGTAGTCAGGAAGCTCCTCAGTGCCAAGGCACCAGGTGTGGATGAGATTCGTCCTGAGATGCTGAAGGCTTCGGACATTGTTGGGCTGTCTTTGCTGACACGCCTCTTCAATGTTGCGTGAAGGTCGGGTACAGTGCCTGTGGAGTGGTAGACCCATTGGGAACCAAAAAGGGGGAACGGAGGGTATGCTACAATTATTGGGGTATCACACTGCTCAGCCTCCCCAGGAAAGTTTATTTCAGGGTGCTGGTGCTGGAAACGAGGCTCCGATCAATTGTCGAACCTCAGATCCAGGAGGAACAATGCAGATTCTGTCCTGGCCATTGAACAAGCTTATGACCTGGTCCCCCGGGGAATCCTGTGGGGGGTACTGTGGGAGTATGGGGAACCGGGGCAATTGCAACATGTCATCTGGTCTATGTATAACCAAAGTGGGAGTGTGTCTGTATTCCTGGCACAAAGTCAAACACGTTTACAGTGGGGTTGGACTCCCCCAAGGTTTCCCCTTGTCACCGATTCTGTTCGGATCTCAAGGCGCAGCCTCAGAATTGTGTCTCTGCTCTTTGCAGATGATGTGGTTCTGTTGGCTTCATCAGTCAGATCCCAGATACAAGTGGCTGAAATTAGTTTCCTCCGTAGGGTGGCTGAGCTTAGTCTTAGAGATAGGGTGAGGAGCTCAGATCCGGAGGAAGCTCGAGTAGTAGAGCCGCCGCTCCTTTGCATCAAAAAGGAGCCAGTTGAGGTGGTTTGGGTATCTGATCAGGATGCCTCCTGGCTGGGAGCCATCCTTTGGAGGTTTTCCTTTCCAAATACACACACACACACACACACACACATACACACACTCGTACACACACAGGCAGATAAAACACACACACACACACACACACACACAGGCAGATCAAATACACACCCATGCAGATTAAACACACACACACACACACACACACAAAGACATTAAACACAGGCCTACTGAATCTCTCTAACTAGAGGTGACAGTTTGCAGCTGTACGACGACATTCCATATGTGAAGAGATATTCAACTGGAGCAAAAAGGAATCCTATTGGCTGACAGTTACAGGACACGTCAGTACGAGGAGGAGCACAACTCACGTACAACGCAGTGCATTTTATCATGGGGTTCCTGTTAGCCTGTCATTGGTGTTAGGGTTAGGGTGTGTTTCAGCTGGACATGTGTTGTTGTTGTGGTAGTTTATAACCCACCACATTAAGGATGGAAAACTACACTGTGCCATGCGTGTGTGTGTGTGTGTGTGTGTGTGTGTGTGTGTGTGTGTGTGTGTGTGTGAGAGAGAGAGAGAGAGAGAGAGAGAGAGAGAGAGAGAGAGAGAGAGAGAGAGAGAGAGATGTGTGTGTGTGAGTGGGCAGTGAGCCGTGTCGTATTTTTCCATCACCGTGTATGGAGCTACTGCCTCGCAGCGGAGGGACCAGCAAGTGTGTGTGTGTGTGTATGTGTGTGTGTGTCTCTCTGATGCACTGAGCTCTGCAGACGAGGAAGTGCAGACTGCTGACAATGCCTATTCCTGCTAGCACGCTAATCCAGCGAGCTGCTTCATTCTCCTGCTAGCCCACCAATCCAGCTAGCTCCTTCCTTCTCCTGCTAGCCCGCTAATACGGCTAGCTACCTGTTTCTCCTGCAAGAACACTAATCCAGCTAGCTGCCTGTTTATCCTGCATGCCTTTTTCTCTCCTGCTAGTCCACTATACCAGCTAGTCTCCTGCTAGTCCGCTATACCAGCTAGTCTCCTGCTAGTCCACAATTACAGCTAGCTACCCCTTTCTCCTGCTAGCACACTCATCTAGCTAGCTGCCTTTTTCTGCTGCTAGCCCGCTAATCCAGCTCGCGGTGGGTCTGGGGGCGTAATCCGGGATTAGGACCTCCTCCCTGCAGAGAAGCCTGGGGTCACGTTCCCGGGCTGCCCCCACCCCCCCCACCCACCGTGCCTGAGGCGCCTCGGCTTCCTACCCAGCATGTGTGTGTGTGTGTGTGTGTGTGTGTGTGTGTGTGTGTGTGTGTGTGTGTGTGTGTGGGTGTGTGGGTGTGTGTGCGCGCAAGTCTGATTAGCGCTGCATTGCATCAGACCCTGCCATGTTGCCCTGAGGGGGAAACTGCAGTGTTGTTGAAATGAATAGAGGTTAAAACAGGGGATATGGGTGGTGTGTGTTACCAGATCCTTTCATTTGTAGTTCATTTGTGAAATCCTGTTTTCACTGAGGAAGACTAAACAAGATTTCATCAGCTACACCAGCAATGTGCGTTTCTGCATGTGTGACATGGCTGACTTTCAAAAAGGACCCATGTAGCCGTTACAGCCCACGATGTCTGAACAAGGAAACTGCTGGGATTTAGGTGGCATATGTTGACATTACTGTGTTGGCCCATATTCACTGTCCTGCTGTAATGCAATTCCCATGACTAGGATCTGGGCTGTCTTCATCCCAACACAAAATACACTCGAATTCTAAGAGTCTCTTTCGGTACAGAGGCAGAGACTTCGTCGACTGCAGGTCACCGAAACTAACCAAGGTATTTAGAAACTAATTGAGGTACGTGAGTGGATCTGATAGGATGACGATAGGGGGATAACTATAAGGGCGGGACTGTGTACTGGCTAGGGGGATTGACTCCCAGCCAAAACGGCTATGGTTATGGCTTCGATCACCCATGTTCACAGCCTATTTGTTAATATCCTTGAGCAAGATGCCCTAGGTAGCCTCTATACCTCTATATGTGTCTGAGTTCACTGTAAGTCACTTTAGATACAAGTTAAGTAGATAATAAGATACAATAATAAGGACCTGAAACCCAATAGGAATGAGTGGAGGAGGACGATGCTGCCAATCAGCAACGTGGTAACAAAAACACAACATGAGGAGCAAAACCGCCAGACAAAGATTGTTTTGTCACTTTGTAACAACGCCAAGCTGTGTGATCCAATAGGACATCTGATAAATAGTAATAGCGACTAGATAGCAGCTAGCGAAGACAGCCATTGTAAGAGTCCAAAGGGCTCTGGTCAATTGAGTGCATCCACTATTGTCTGAGCAACATTCTCATGAATGAGAGAAATAGTAAAATGCAACAATTCGTAACAAACAACAATGTATAACAATAGCTACAGTAAATCTGATCTTGGCCATTAAATAACTGACCAACAATAGCTTATTAAAATGTCCCATGAGATTACATGCATGTTGACGAATGGATCAATCATCATCCTCATCGTCATCACTTGTTGTTCCTTCGGCTAGTGTTTCCTGGACTGGTCCACATGGGAGTCCAACTTGCGTCAGTGCTGGCGACCCGAGGGCCCGGCGGTATAGCGCGCGGGGGAATAGCAACCAGCGCACCGAAGCTGTAACTCTTTCTACCGTTAGCATTGCCGGTTGCCAGGATGAGTCAGGCACTTAGAAAACACATAAAGCAGACGACGTGCGACAGAGAAGTGATGATCATAACCCCAGCTCCACTTCATCATGACCGAGATGCTCTGCGATATATTGCGTAGAGGCAGGTCTATAAAAATACAAAACAGAGATGACCATGAGACGGTATATGTTGTATTTTCCGTCTCATTATGTTTTTTGACTACCATTTGGCGACCTAAAGTTTATGTGAAATCACTGCGAGTCTCTTTGGATTAAAAGCCTCTTCTAAATGACTAAACTGTAAAGTAACTTACCAGGCTACTTAGTTGTGCTACACAAACAGTATTAACTATGCTGAACCATATAGGCTATACTAGGCCTAATGGTTCAGGGCAAAAATCTCCTCATTCTACATCAGGACACAGAATTGAACAAATGTAAATCCAACTAAATGTAAACCTAAAAGATTCAAAAAATAAATAAATGTCACGTGACAAAATTACTAAATGATTCTTATTATGTTAACGGCCACACAGTGCAGCAGTAGGCCTACTGTTCTACTTCTTCTTCTTCTTCTTCTTCCTCCTCCATTACTGCTATCTTTCGCCGCGTCGCCAGCAGCAGCTATTTTCAGGCTCATTTTCCCCTCAATCTTCCCCTGACAAAAGCGCGCGGCAGCGACCTCTTCACTTAAACACCGACGGCTCGGAGCGCTGCGAGAGAGCGAGGCGAGGTTGAGAGATCTCGCATTGTTATGATAAGAGTGCCAAGTCAAATCCATTTGCATTCAAGTGTGAGAAGAAGACGTCTATTTTCGTGTTATGTGTACATGAATAGCGAGAGAGAGAGAGAGAGAGAGAGAGAGAGAGATATAAGACATAAAAGATGTCATCGAAAAAAACATTTTATTAAAGTGTGTAAATGCAAATCATGATACTCTTTTTTTTTTCAATACCATACCTTTTCTCATGAATGCGTGCACATTTCTGGAGCACTTTGCAGCAGAAATAACCTGCAACCTTGAAATAAAGAGAAGGAACATGGGTCAACTCAGGCATAGATTTATACATAATGCAGTTACAACTTATAGCAAGACAAGTTTATACTTTTTTTGTGCTTATTTTGAATGGCAATATGATAATATGAGTCACTAGGAAGGTTTTTTATCTGCAACGATATTTAAACAGAATGGTTCATCTAACTAAAATGGAAGGAGTCTCTGTACGTATGTCTGTCCTTTGATTTTTTTTGAGAACCGTTCATCTGATCGACTTCAAGCTTGGCGTGTGTATTGCTGAGGACCCGAGGAAGTGCCGTGTCGAGTGTGAAGTTGTTTGGATCAGCGGTTTGAGAAAGCTGTAAGCAGCGATACCGGAGGCCAAGCCATCGGCCCGTTCTGAACAGGCATGTTTTGAATGGGTACAGCACTAGCATAATAAACCATCAAAGGCACATTCAGGCAATCACATTACAGACCTGGAAATCATTTCAAGTATTTAACTAAACATATTCTTATCACATACTGGAGTCAGAACAAGGCCAGACAGCCAGTTCCAGAGAAAAAAGACAGCAGCGTAATGTTACTGTTGCTCTTGAAATGCCTGCTTCACATCCAAACAACAAAAGTCCTATTGTAGTTCATAATGTTGTTACAGCTTCGGAAAAGCTCACATTTGATATTTTCTTTTTTTAAATATATTATATGTATAATATTTTTTATAATTTCATTCTTTTTTTATATATATATATACATATATTTTAATTATTCTTATTATATTTTAATTAACTAGGAGAGTCCCACTGAGCTTAAGAATCTCTTTTTCAAGGGAGACCTGGCCAAGACAGGCAGCTGCATAAGTACAAAACACATTACAATTACAGACAGATAACACAAAGGAAACACAATTAACAGAACTAAAAACACCAGCATTTTTTCCCCCCATAGATATAAATATTATATATATATATATATATATATATATATATATATATATATATATATATATGAACTGAATGTGCCTTTGCACAGTGCCCCCTCCTTCCCCCCTCACCACCCACACACACCTCTTTCTCCTAAATCCATTAACAGCTGCCTTGATGGAGCAGCCGGTGGTGGTGTTGCCTACAGCGGCAGGTCCATTAACACCTCCAGAGGCAGAGGGCCCGGCCCCCTTCATAAACAGCCCGGTCGGGGGTCCTTCCTAATGGGCTAAGCTCATTCCCAGCCCGGCCTGCTCCAGGTGTGGAAGTCGGGCCCTGTAATTGATAATTAGGGGGGCAACAATAACCCGGTGGTCAATGCAGGCCTCATGATGACAGAGGGGAAGGGGGGGAGGGAGGTGAGGGAGGAGAGGGAGCTGTCACTCACTCACTCGAGAGAAAGAGAAAGAGGAGAGGGGCCAGGCTGTAATTTGACCAAGACAGTGTTCTCTGTGGTGTGTGTGAGTGTGTGTAAGTGTGAGACACACACACACTTTTCAATGTACACATTACTACAAACATTATTGTATCATTGTTTGTTGATGATCCTATTTAGTTATTTAGCTTTTATCCAAACGGACAGTGAATTAGGATACAATACAGATGTTTATGCATTTTTGTTCGATAGTTGGTATAGATGTTTATCTTTATTTTATTGTCAAATCTACATTTGTATTGTTTGTCATGGCATATTGCCATGACACCTTTCTTTTCCCTGGGGGATGAATACATTATCTCTCTATCCATATACATCACACTTCATATGTCATCACTTCAACTGCTCATAAAAGCACCACCACCACAACAGGACAGGACGAGTACGCTCCGCACTAAACCGTCTCACTTGTTTTGTATTTTAACTGACATTTAAAAAAAAAAACAGAATCAGCAACAAGCAAGCAAGCAGCAGCAGCAGCGGAGCCAACTGAATATGAGGGCAGACCTGTAATGCATCCCCAGCGTACCCACAGCTCAGCTCAGTCGTACTGTTAAGCCACAGACAGATCTTATCGGTGGTAAAAAAAAAAAAAACAGCACATTCACCTCTCCAATTCATGTCCTCCTCTTGTGAACAAGAGGAGGACATAGGTGGGCATGGCGCCAGTATCCCTGGGGAGGACGATGAGGTAGCTTATTATTATACTACGACACTCTTTGGCATCACACAAAAAATATGGAATCTAATCCTCGGGTTTGGTCACCCAAATGTAATTTATGTGTTTATTGTCATTTTTCCCTTTATCATGTTTTGTGCTCTTGAAATGCATTAACCTTGAGCGAAGACATCAGTCTGGAGATAATGGCTGTAATTGCAGGCAGACGGACCTCGACATCACAGGCAGGCTTGGACACACACACACACATACACAGACACACACACACACACAAAGCACCAGGGACATACACACACACACAATCACAGCCAAGCCATACGATGACGAGGGCAGTGGGTGCGCGTGCGCACACCCAACACACACACACACACACACACACACGCACACACGCGCGCACGCACACACAAACACACACACACACACACAGGCGCATGCAAGCACGCGCACACACACACACACACACACACACACACAGACTTACAGTAGATAATTGCTTACAATGATTTAGGTCCCCGGGTGATCTTATGGTTTTGGTTAAGATCATTTCCAACTCATTTTCCTCTGGAAATCCATTATCCACTTCTCTCAATGATGACTTGCATTCATCAAGCCAGTTAAGATAATAAGGACCTGAAACCCAATAGGAATGAGTGGAGGAGGACGATGCTGCCAATCAGCAACGTGGTAACAAAAACACAACATGAGGAGCAAAACCGCCAGACAAAGGGTGATTGTTCTGTCACTTTGTAACGACGCCAAGCTGTGTGATCCAATAGGACAAGTATAGATGATGTTTATATATATTTCCAGGAACAACCATGAAAATACAGAGGAAGAACCAGGAAAAACAAGGCCTTTCCTTGAAAGCCTGAGAAACAACCCAAGAAGCACTAGCATGTGTGTGTGTGTGTGTCAGTTAGTCCCGTCTTGAGAGCACACACCTGACGGTCGGTGTCTGATGCTATCTCCACAGCTGTCCTTGACAGTAAGTTGATCGTCGCCATGTTGCAGCAGCAGTCTGAGCGCCTCCCCTCTCCGTCAGACAGCCAGAAGACAGAAGAGATAAGGTTGTTTGGGATCACTCAGGGTTACGTCCTTAGGCCAAAACACACGTTGACAGTTAACCTTAACATGTTTGCTTTGCCACGGAGACGGTGGTGTGACCGTGGTGGTGGTGGTGGTGGTGGTGGTGGTGATGGGAGGAGGATGCGGGTTATTTGTTATGGGGGGGGGGGGGAACATTTTCTTTTTCCATTATCCTTACAGTTTGTTTCTATCAAAAGATTTTGATAGAAACATTTGTTTTCATTATCCTTATGGGGGGGGGGGGGGGGGGGGGGGGGGGGAATTTGCTTTTTTCCATTATCCTTACAGTTTGTTTCTATCAAAAGATTTTGATAGGAACATTTTTTTTCATTATCCTTAGTTTGTTTCCATCCGAAGATTTTTGCAAAAAGAGGAAGACACTTTTTTTGGTATTATCCTTACAGTTTGGTTTCTATTCGCAGATTTTGAGACAAGGGGAAGAAAATGTGTGTCGTGTGATGCAGTTGTAAGCCGTTCAGGCACCACAGAGAGGCTTAGGACTCAGCACACTTACTGCTGCATGCGCCATTAAGTTAAAATAAAACCCTCTTCAGCTAAAAAAAATATTTCCATCTTCCCAGACGTTTATTTAAAACCGGTCTAAAAAAATCCTACACTCTTCTTTTTTTGGAAGAACTGCACATTGCTGTTGGGCATATAGGACGCTGAAATAAAACACACACGTGGGTTATTGTAACACAAGTATTCAGTTGTTTTTAATAATATGCAAAATGAACAAAAAAAAGCATCTTTGCTGTGACGTGTACAAGAATGGTCCGACAGACAGTAACAACACTATACATTCAGCAATGTGTTCCCGTGTGGAGCCGCAGACTCACAGTGAGCGTGGATGTGCAGACAATCATTGTTTTGTTTATGGTCTACAAAATAACATTTGAATAGAAATGTACATAGGGACAGGCAGTCATTTGAACACACACACACGCACGCATGCACGCGCACACACACGCGCACACACACGCGCACACACACACGCACACCAATTACTTTCCATCTGTGCGCTTCTGGATTAGCTCAATTCGGAACTTCCAGATTTGCCAGGCAGTTGAGGCGGGCAGCTGCACATAACTACCAGAGAGAAGAGACGAGCAATACACCACGCCATTTACTGAGACGACATGGTGACAACCAGAGGGAGGGAGGAGGGGGACGGAGAGGGAGAGAGCGAGAGAGGGGGGGGTGGGTGAGAGAGAGAGAGAGAGTGTGGGGGGGTGAGAGAGAGGGAGAAAAAGCAAGGGAAAGGAGAGGAGAGAGGGAGGGTGGAGAGAGAGGGTGACGGAGAGAAAGAGAGAGTGTGAGGGGATGAGGGAGAGGGGGAAGGCGAGGAGGTAAGTGAGAGAGAGAGGGGGGGGGTAAGTGAGAGTGAGGGGGGGGTGAGAGAGAGGATTGATGGGGTGAGGTGGTGGGAGGGAGGATTTAAAAGATCCTAATGTTACCTTTTAACGGCAATCTGAAGAAGGTGGTTCCCCAGGAGGGCCACTTCAGTGGCCCACCTGGGACCGCCTTGCAGCGGAGACCCTCGCCACAGCTGGGACTTGCAAATCTGCCGAGCGTTACAGTTAACCCCCCCAACCCACACCCACACCCACGCACCCACACACACACACACACACACACACACACACACTCTGGTTTTATGTTCTCCTCCACAGTGACAAGATGGAGACTCTGAACTGTTGGTGGTTCTCTTTGCTCTTTTTTCTCTATGTGATGACTGGTATAATTAGTGGATTGGTCGGGGGGGGGGGGGGGGGGGCTAGGCATCAAAGACTCCTGCTCCTCCAACTCATTACCAGATGTGTGGAGGTCACACACACACACACACACACACACACACACACACACACACACACACACACACACACACACACACACACACAACACGCTAGCGCTCAAACCTATGCACGCTAAATAAAAGGTCAGGTCAGTGGATACATTCGTGTGGACAGACTTTGTTGGCTCGGTGTTAACAGTGCATCGACGACGTCATTCATTTGAAGGTGAGGGTGGAACGATGGCAAAACAAACACAAACTAACAGGAAAACAACATGACGGTGCTGCTGCCCATTCTTCACAACCTGGACATGATTGAACACAAGGTGACTGAGACGTCCAAGTCGAAGGCAGAGGCGTGATATATTAAGATACAGCCACGATAAATCCGCCTCTCTTTGTCAGCCGACAATGTCTCATCCATATTCAAACCCGGCTCGGTTTTCTTCGACTTCGAAATGTTAAGAGTAACGTATTCTACTGCTGCCTCCATCTTTTCTTCATAGGCACCCTCGTATATGAAAATGATCAAAATATACCCCTCCCTATCCTCCTCCTACCTGATGCTAGTGTGTTTGGGGGGGGGGGGCATTTAAAGTAGAGAGAGAAATTATTATTTATTATTTTACCATAATCTGATTAGGGAAATATGTTGATCCCTAGCCTAAAGGAAGTGTTTTATTTTGTTTGAACTGTGAACACATTCTTGTCTTCGTTTTTTGTTGTGCCCTGTATATATATTTTTTCAATAATTGCTCATGCAAGGATATACCTATATCATATTGCTAAATATTTGTACTAACGGCCTGAAATGCAAATACACACTGGTGGATTCTCCCAAAAATGAAATCAAACCCCTCCCCCGCCCCCAAAAAAAGAGAAAAACAAGGGATAATTCATCGTAACGTTTGCGGGATCTGCCTCCTTGCTTTCAGAGCCGTGGGATTTTACGCAGACAGAAAGGCCGCTGCCTTGCGCAGACGTCCGATACGCTTCCGATAAACATAATGTAATTATTCACACTGACATTCCTCTGTAGGCGGCTGAACTTTATTTTACCCCACAGCGAGTTCCAGTTCAAGGCCAACGCACGAACCCAGGCCGTGCCGACTCATTCTGGTCCGCGACCCGGCTTCTTCCCATGAAGCCGCTGGCGTCGGCCCCAGTTTAGCAGCAGGCTGGAACCTGGCATTTTCGGCGGCCCGGCGTGGCCCATGATTGTCTCTTTGTAGCTCCGACAATAGAACGGCGCTTCCCTCGCCTTCCTTCCTCGGCTCCATCGCCCCGCCCGTTAGGGGTGTTGGTCTCGTGATGATTCATGTTGAATCCGTTCCCAGTAAGGCAGTGAAGAGGGAGTCCCGGACAAGGCTCCGTACTAAGACGGCGGCGGCGGCGGCGTACGGCAGAGGAAGCAGAGGCAGTGGTCAGGGCGCCCGGGAATCCCGCGCGAGGCCCTGCTAACGCCACGCGCTCCAAGTCCACGCCGGTCATCAAACCCCCTCCCCCGCCCCCTCCCCCGCCTGCCGACTTCTGTACGTCACACGCGGCTTTTAAGACTTGCGGAAGGTGAAAATATCCCTGGTCTTGTAGCCCCTCTTGCCCTCCGGCGAGGGGGTGGGTGTGGGGTTGGGCGAGGGGGAGGACGTGGGAGTGGGGGACGGCGAGCAGGGCTGGGGGACGGGGGTGCCTCCATAGGGGCAGCTCTGGGAGTCCGGGTGTTCGCCGGAGCACTCCACCGTGGGGATGTAGCGGCTGTCCCACATGCCCGGCCCGCACAGCTTACACAGGTCGTGGAGGCTGCAAGGGATTCTGGGTAGGAGGCGGAACTGGTAGAGCAGACTGCGAGCCTGTTGGGATGGAAGAGGAAGAGGAAGAGGAGAGGGCGCCTGGTTAGGTCGGTGAGGTAGCTGGGACGATGTACAGCAGCAGGATCCAGGGTACTGTAGTGTTTGACTGTCAGCCGAAAGGTACTGGGTTCGATCCCCAATGTCCGACGGGATATGGTAAAAAAAAAATCATATATGATTATTTTGACAGATATTGCGATATGATTCATTTTTAATTGGAATGATCATTCTTGCATCACAGTTTTCATTTTCACTGAAAAAACGATTAAAATATGTTGGGATCTGTACCAAACAAACATGTTTTCTTACAAAAAATGTGTAGGCGAGAGCATCTTTGCAGCGCTACAGTTCTAAATTTATAATGGTGTTATACATTTACATTTACACATTTTACGGGTGGGTTACACATTTTATCAGACAGGAGCAGAGGCATATGGATACAGACGCAACATACAAAATTCGCCAGGACAGAGAGTGGACTGGCTCAGTGGGGAAAAAGGGGAATTTGTCTTGTTTTACGTACATTCATACAACCGGGAACTGAGCACTTCATTTTGATTCAGAAGTGAATACTTAGGCTGTGTTCCAATCAGTTAAAAAACAGCCTCTCCTACACCCTCATGACTTATTGAAATGTTGCTCTGCACTGCGAACTCAGAATAATCACACTGTTTATCTTTGCTCAGAATTGTAACTGCTTGCCTCTCAGTCCCTGAGCACGTGCAGTGGTGTGTAAACACAGAAGCAAAACTTGTGGATTCGTTTGTGGGCACTACTGGAGAGGACTACCTAGCCAGGGCAGTTCGTATGCGCATACTTGTGTTGGACTAGAGTTGAATTGATGCCCAATCTCTTAACCCACGTACACCTCGACGGGGTGAGTTGAACAAAAATGATTACAATCTCTGGCTGATTAAAATCTCGACACAATGTCAACAATGAACAATGAACAACACAATGAACCTGCGGTCTTAGCAAACCGGCCAAATCCTGTAAGTTGCAACAACAAAATACATATTTAAATATGTTATTACCACAAAAAAAAATAATCCACAAAAATGTGTTGGACATTGAAAAACATTTCGAGGGACACCTGCAGTACCTGCAGTACAAATAATGGTGTTGTTTTTTTTACAGCAGTTCTTTTATGTGAACTGGAAGATAACGCAGAGACAGAATTATGTTGTTTGGTGAGTGAATCAACATCCTTGTTCCGTGTTGAGAAGAATGTCAGGTTTTACCAGATCTGCATCGGTTACGGTAAGCCTTGACGCCTTGGTGGTAAAACAACACAATTGCACAATATCCACTGAACAAACACTGCATGCTAACCGGGAAAAAGGTCCATACATCTTATGGCTGCATGGGCACACGCACACACACGCACACACACACACACACACACACACACACACACACACTGTAGCTGGGCACGGTAGAGATGCAAAACAAACCATAAATCTTGTGCATTGCTAGGAAACCATTCAGCACTTCAAGGCACTTGATCCATCTACAGTATATCAAGGTTAGCCTCCCACAGCCTAGACCGGGGCGCTACATACTCTACATAAGTGGTTCTCAACCACCAGGTCGCGGCCCGGTACCAGGCCATGGACCATTGGCCACCGAGCCGCAGAGATTTCGAAACGAAGCCAAAAAAAAAAAAAATGACTACTATAAAATTCCAACTGTTCTGTTATCGTTTTACAGTCTATTTTTATTGCACCTAATTGAATTTACCAGCACAATGAGCAACTGGGTGTCATTAACACAACTATAGTTGCCCAAATTAAGTATGTTTGCACTGGGCACCTCTCCCAAAAAGCATATATAAAGCATATATCTGAATAAAGGCATTTCACAGCCTATCAAATGCCTGTTACTATGCAGTTTGTGTTTACTAAATGTGATGCACGTCTTATATAACACCCTTATATGGATCAGAGATCAGGGAACGTAATCAGATGTATTCATGTGGTGGATAGATGCGTTACGAGGAGGTTGTGAGGATATTTACAGATTCAGGGTTCACAGAGCAAGATATATTGCAGAAAATATATCTTAGCATCACGATTAGCAAAGCGGTGAGTGCATAGCGCCATAGCTTGTCCTTACCTTTCGTAGCACCAACTCTCCATTCATATGCATGGACAGGTTGCTGAAGTGAAGCAGCATCTGGTCAGTGGCTAGCTGTTGTTCGGTCACGTCCTCGCCGTACAACACGATGATGGCCACGCACAGAAACAGGTGGAAATAGTCCGTCTGTGGAGAGAGACCGGCTGTTTTTACCCGCCTGTTTTTACTGAGATCTTATCTGTTATTATCGAGAATCAGAATCATAAGAATATATAATAGAAGATTTCATCGCTTTTCTGCTCTACTCTAGTTATACTTGTAAGACACTTTAGATAAAGGTCAACCACGTCATGGTGAATGAAAAGGAAAATGCTTGAATTGGAGCCAGGTGACATCATAATGTACAATATTAACTGGATGAGCTGTAATGGCTCTACGTAATTTGTCGTAATATCCCAGGGGTGTGGTTTCAATTCCTATTTGGAACGGAACGGACATTTCTTACCCCACTATTGTAATATGTACATTTCTGTTCACACAAGCCAATGTTGTCTTGCCAACAACATTTCTACTAAGATATCTATCTATCGAGAGATTTTTTAGCTTTTATATTGATATATTTGAAAATATAACAATTTTGCCACAAAACCCAGTCTGTAAAATTATCCCCCACCCTTCCGATAACAGACTTATAATATATAATATCCCGTCACAGATGATTGCTTCTCAAATGTTAATATGTGAGAACAGGTATTCATTAAATATAATCATAATAATAATAATAATAATAATAATAATAATAATAACAATAATAACAATAATAACAATGATAACAATAATAATAACAATGACTATTATTATTAATAATAATAATAACATTATCTCCAGCATCATTATCATCATCCTCATCATCATCATATGGACAAGAAATTAGAAATAAGCCGATTTGAAATCGCCCATTTCTTGTGTAGCCTCTTCCAGCTCTCACAGCCCGTAATAAGGGAGCTCATTTTGTGACCTTACCTTACCTTAAAATAAAAACACAACAAAACACAGCATGATCCCACACCCCCATGGGACCCAGCCATGGTTGCTTGAGAACAGGCAACATTGTTATCACCCACACACACCTTGTTATTCTCCATGTGGCCAGCATGAGTGCAGTCATTTGTCATGAAATCACACAGGAGAGCAAGAGACAAGGGACAAAACAACACACATGCATACAGCACCAGGACACAACGCATGTAGAATCTAGAATAATATAGGGCTGAGCCGTATGGAAACATTTATTATTATGATAATTATGGGTAATTTTACACAATATCGATAACTATCATGATATGCTTATGAATTCAAAATGCCATTCTAAACAGTCTAATTGAGAGTCATTACATTGAAGCATATGGAAATGTAAAGTATGGTAGCGGGCTAAATCTAGTTTCTCTATCTCACTGACGTTTCAAACCTCATATTTGATCATTTTAAGGGCATGTCTTCTCATCGTAATTCATTCAGACTATAAAACGATAAGTTGATATCTTCATTTCATGACGAGACAATATCAGTCAAAGATGATAAATGATAACATTGAATTATTGCCCAGCCCTAATATAATATAATGTACGCTTCTTAGTGCTGTACATGTGAATTACCTCCAGCTCATGTGTCCTGCCTTTTTTTTCCATAAAAACAGCTTTTCATTTCAAGACGGATCTAATATGATCTAGCATTATACAGATTCACAGTATTACTCAACATTTACATTTTATGTTCCCATGTTTGGAACACCATCCAAAGCCTTCTTCCTGCAATTGTGTTTGGGCTCTCACGTGTCTAGTATTGTATGATTCATTGTCTGGTTATTAGTATTTATTTATGTTAATCTGACTATGTTAACTTTGAGCAGGAGAATGTCACTTCTCAATGTGTCTTTCTCCCTGG
>JAOPHQ010002325.1:22500-40000 GCA_030340625.1 Merluccius polli
ACACACACACACACACACACACACACATATATATATATATATATATATATATATATATATATATATATATATATATATATATATATATATATATATATATATATATATATATATATATATGCATATTTAAAGGCTGAATTCAAACAAATATGATATGTTGTTGCCTAGAGACAACCATCTGGCCCCACCCAACTGCCTAACACTCATTAGGTCCACACTGGTAAAACTGCATCGAATCCCACCCATCCCACCACTCGCTTGATCACATCCCGTCATTAACCGACAGGGGAAAATGCCCGCTAACGCTCGGCTGTCAGATTCTCCGACTCAGAAAATTCATCAGGTCGACCAATACACAGGCTTTGGCTTTGGCTACAGACGTCGTCCATCTCTAGTTCGACACAATGTTTCCAACCGTGAATTAGGTTCCCGTTCTGAAGCCATAGTCAAGTCAAAGTCTGCCTGCTCCACTCCACACCCAATTAAGTGTGGACTCTGTGTTGTAAAAACGTTCCTTCCAACGAGTCCAATCATTTCTCTCCCTCCATTATTCCATGACAACACGTCTAGACCCAAGCTAGCTATGCAACGCGGTACCCTTGACCCAAACTTATTTTCTCAGTTTGTGTGTGTAGGTGTGTGTGTGTGTGTAGGTGTGCGCATGTGTGTGTTTTTTTCTGTATATGTGTGCATATATGTGTCTATGTGTGTATGTGTGTTTGTCTGTATGTCTGTATATGTGTGCATATATATTCGTATATGTGTGTCACACGTGTGTGTGTGTGTGTGTGCATGGGAGTGTGTGTGTGTGTTTCTGTATACATATGCTTAGATGTGTGTGTGTGTGTGTGTGTGTGCGCGCATGTGAGCATGTGCGCATGTGTGTCTCTCTGAGAGTATGTCTGTATGTGTGTGTAAGATAAGATAATCCTTTATTAGTCCCACAGTAGGGAAATGTGCAATGCTACAGCAGCAAAAGGGCAAAAGGGGACAGTGCAAATAGGACAGAGCATTAGTCAAAAAAAGCAAGCAAGCAAGCAAGATACGATGTAAAAAAACAAACATTCTCCATTCTCCCACCACCTCCACTGGGTCCAGGGGGCATCCAAGGACAGAGCTGGCCTTCTTAACCAGTCTGTTAAGTCTCTTCCTGTCAGCAGTGGAGATGCTGCGGACCCGCCAGCCGCGGACCTGACCGCGGACTCAGCCCCGGGCCCGGCCGCGGACCCAGCACCGAACCTGCCAACTCAGCCGCAGACCCGAGTCCACACACAGCCGGTGTGCATGCTGTGAGGATGTCAACGTGAGCGCCTATCGCATGATTTAGACATGACGGTTTCGGTTTAGTATGTGGGGATTTTTTCGGTCGCAATTGGTTTGCACATTTTTAAAAGTGGTGGGGACAAAATTCAAATTATAAATAGTGGTGGGGACATGTCCCCCCCGTCCCCCCCGTAATCTACGCCTATGCTCAGGAGTGTCCCCTGCACTCCAAGACCTGAGTCTCCTCAGCAGATAGAGTCTGCTCTGGCCTTTCTTATGAGGTGCATTAACATTGTCGGTCCAGTCCAGTTTATTATTCAGGTGAACACCCGTTACCCGTGGGATCTCACCATCTCAATGTCCATTCCCTGGATGTTCACGGGTATGGGAGGGGAGTGATTGCACCAGCGGAAGTCCACCACCAGCTCTTTGGTTTTCCCTGCAATTGATCTGGAGGCGGTTCCGCTGGCACCAATCCTCCGTTCTATGTACTCTGGCCGATTTTCGCAGGAGGCAGGTAGCCGAGTAGTTGTACATGAAGTCTGCAGTGTAGAGGGTGAAGAGGACGGGAGCCAGGACTGTTCCCTGCGGGGGCCTCTATGCTGCAGACAACCGTGTCAGACTCACACTCCTGTATTCTCACATGCTGTGGTTGGTTGATGAGGCAGTCCATGATCCATGCTGTGAGGTGGTGGTCCACCCCTGCGCACTCCAACTGGGCGCCTCAGAAGTGTGGGCTGTAGGCAGGCAGTTTTGAAGGCACTGGAAAAATCCACAAAAATGAATCCCACCGTGCTCCTAGCCTTTTCCAGGTGAGAGAGGGATCTATGAAGTAGGTGGATGACACTGCCAGGTTGATAGGTGAACTGTAGCGGGTCCATTGAAGAGCTCACCAGAGGGGTGCAGATGGACAAGGAAAAGCCTCTCCAGGGGTCTTCATCAGGTGTGATGTCAGTGCCACAGGCCTGTAGCTGTTAAGGTCCTTGGGGTGTGGGGTGTTCGGCACTGGTACCACACAGGATGTAGTGGCACTCTCCCCAGCTTCAGGCTCAGGTTGAAGATGTGCTCAACTCTCCCACACAGCTGGTCTGCACAGGACTTGAGGAGCTTTGAGCTGATGCCATCCAGACCCGCAGCCTTCCTCGCCTTGATCCTCCTGAGTTCTTTCTTTACCTGGGTTCTTGTGAGGGACAGATTGGGGCAGGGGGGCTGTATGCTGGTGGTTGTAGGTGGGGGTGTGAGGCATTGGACAGGAAATGCAGTGGATGTGCAGGTTGGCTGTGGGCTGGTTGTTGTGAGAAGGGGGAGGGTGGGGCAGTACATGGGGGGGGGGTACAGACAATGGCAGGGGTTGCAGCAGGGAGGACTGGACAGGGGGAGGGGCAGATGGCTGATCAAATCTATTGAAGACAAAGTTCAGGTCATCCACTGACTTTCGGTCACCCACAGGCTAGGAGTTGGGTTCCTTGTAACCCGAGATGGTTTGAAGGCCCCTCTAGACTCCGCTGACGCTGTTCTGCTGCAAATGATCCTCCATCTTCCTTCTGTAGCTGTTTTTTCCCTCCCTGAGCCTCCACCTCAGCTCCCTTTGCACATTCTTCAGCTCCTCCTTATTTCCTTGACTTGAAGGCCCTCTTGTTTCCCTTGAGGAAGGACTCTATGACAAGAGTAATCCATGGTTTAATTTTGGCAAAATACCGTACAGTCCTGGTGGGTACAGCATTTGCCACACAGATGTTGATGTAGTCCGTTACATAGTGTGTGAGCCTGTCAATGTCCTCCCCACGATCACCACACAGTACTTCTCACTAGGGGTTTCACAGAATAGTCGACTAGTCGAGTATCAAAACCACTGATTGTTTTTTGCTGAACATAGATTTGTTTGAACAATAATTTTCTATGTTATGCCATGTTAAATAAACAGAATTTAAGGTATTTAGAGAAGGAACGACTCCTGCTATCCCTGCAAGAAAGCAGTTGTGTTGTTAGAGCAGTCAACAGTATCTCCAGCTCAGACAAGCTTGCTGGGGGTTTAGTCCAATCAGATCGCGGCTCATTTGTAAACAGCCTCTCAGAGCCAACTGAGGACTCTACTATTTCACCGCCCCCCAGGTTGGTCCTGCCTACATCTAAACCCTGTCTGAATCGGAGCTGGCGGAGACCACTGCTGCAGAAACGTATTTTTATCAACTGATCGTTCTTTCCTTTCATTTCTGAAGCGGTTCAATTCGGTTCAATTCGGTTCAATTCGTTAAAACAAATGTGTCATTTTAATAATGCAAAAAGCACAACTACAATATCTGCGTGGATGTCAGTGGCTTTCAGATCCACTCATCAGCAGGTATCAGGTACTATCCACAACTTTTGTTCATGGAAAACCAATCCAAGTGAGTAGAGTCTGTACCATGTGGTGGAAAAAGGGCAGTCAACCATTTACTGGTTGTATTTGAGACCTGTTTGATGAGAATTGACCATTGTTATTGGGTGAAAAAAATATGATATATTTAATCGACTAATGCGATTAATCGACTAATGCCCTATTTCCCACACGGTTGTATCAAAACAATCCTTCAGAGCCTCATCAGCCTCGTCGGACCATCTTTTCACTGTGCAAGTGACAGCAGTGTGTGTGTGTATGCATGTGCATGTGTACGCGCATGGCACCCACACTGACCTGGTAGTGCGCCCAGCAGGCCTCCCACATGCGCAGGGCATCGTTGTCGGGGAACTCCCGCTTGAAGCAGAGCAGCACCCATCGGTGGCAGAAGAGCAGCTGCAGGCCGTCCTCCCCCAGCTGGGTCAGGTGCTGGTGGAACCGCGGCAGCATCAGACGCAGCAGCTCCCGCAGGTACATCTGCGGATGGGGGTGGTGGTGGTGGAGGTGGTGGGAGGGAGATGACAGGGTTGGTGGTGGTGGTGGTGGTGGGGGTGTTGATGGGGTTGTGGAGGTAATGGGGGTGTTGGAGGGGATGGTGGAGGTGATGGCGGTGGATGGAGAAGGTGGTGATGATGGAAGTGAGTGGTGAGGGTGGTGGTGTTGATGGAGAGAAGGTGGAGAGGTGACTCAGGGGAGCATTTGCATGTTTAATGCAGGGCTCCGAACCGGTTCAAGGAACAAAAACGAAAACTGAAAACGAACGGAATTTTACGAGGAACGGAAACGGAAACGAAAACCAAATGGTCTTCAACTGTTCCGGAACAGAAACGTTATTCTGAAATCCCCAAAACCGGTTAATAACGTTTTTTTTTCGTTCTCTATATAGCCTATAAAATTTCACAAAAGCAAAGCATAGCCTATTTCATGAAAAAAAAAAAAAAATCCGGTTGCCGCGTTCACTTCGCCGCCCGCTAAGCTCAGCTGTCACAAATTCCCACCACCACCCTGGTTATATACCAATAACTAGGTCTATTGTAAGGTATCGACAACAAAAATAGACTAGGCCCAATAACACTGCCGGAACGTTAAGAACGAACGTTATTTTACGTTCCGAACCGGTTCAGGAACGATATGTTGGTGGCGGAACGCAAGAACGAAAACGTTAAATATACCGGTTCCATTCGGAGCGGAACGATTGAAAAATAATTTTGTTTTCAAGCCCTGGTTTAATGTGAATGCTGCATTATAAAAAGGCTCAGTCAACAGTGTCTCCAACAGTAGCAGGCGTGGAGCAGGAGAGGTTATGGCACGTTGGGAATTTGAACACAATACCTCACACACAAAGGGCTCATCAACATGAGAGGAAACCTTTAAGCCCTTCACCTGGTCGAATATACTTTTTTTTTACGTTTTCTTAAGCAGGATACAAATATAGGATACTCTTTCCACCACTGCTGTAAGGGACATACACACAAAGACTTGTGCCTGTCACAAACACACACCCACCCCCCCACCCCCCAAACCCCACCCGTCAGTACCAGCTGGCGCTCCATGTCCTCGTCCCGTGGCGAGCTGATGAAGATGGTGTTCTCCATGAGGCCCACGAAGCACCAGAAGGTGTCGCTCTCATCCTGGACCTCGGTCAGCAGGGGGGCCACCAGGTCTGACATGCCCTGGCAGTAGCCCATGTCCGGGTTAAACACCGCGTAGTTCAGCAGGATCCGCCTGGAGAGGAGGGGTGGAGGGATGGGACACAGGCCAGGATCACAAATCGTCGCTCACCGACACCGCTGACTGTTTAGTATTTCATTATTTAACAGACGTTTTCAACAGAGGAGACTTTCAGGGATTTTTTTTGTTAGATACTTAAGGGATAATGTACAGCCAGCCGGTCATTATTGCGAAATAAAATCCTGACAGGTTGATGCAGGACTCTTGAATCACCCTGCAGGTGATTCTGCAATTTTGCAATAATGACTGGCTCGCTGTATATCCTGCTTATTACACGGCTACTTACTAAAGAAATCAATAATTTGACACAAAATATAACAACAAAAATTATTGTATTGATTCAAATTATATTTCATTGCTTCTAAAAAATAATAGTCGTCCATAGCAAAGGTCTGTTATTCATAGCAGCGGTCTGCTTTTCAGAAATAACACACCGTAGAATGCCGTCACTGACCAATCAGAATCGAGTATTCAACAAAGCCGTGTAATAAATGTTATTAATGAGCAGGTAGAGGGTAAGGGTATCTTGCTCAAGACCGACTTACAGGTAGACTGCGGTCATTGGGGGTCGAACCCGCAACCTTTCAGCTGAGAGTCGACAACCACCCTCCGCTAACCGCTACTAGAGACTATCCCTGCTTTTGAAATCTCTTTTTGAAACCCAGGAACATGTTGTTACGTGATTGCCCTTTGTTATACAACAACAGCTGCTTAGGTTACAGCACAGATGATTAAAGTTCAACACATGAATGAGCGATGAACTTCCTTGACTGGCTGCTATGAATGCTACTTCATGAAAGGAGATGAAAACAAAAAAGCTTCCTTCTTGAATTGCCCTTACTTGGCAATGCAAATTGTGTTATTGTTACCTTAAAGGGTTAGTTCAGGATTTTGGCTTTTTCACCTTCTGTGATCCTTCCCGGGGTTAAACAAGAGCAGTGAGACCACTTTTACCCTAACCCTAACCCAATAATATTCATAATAACACATACTTCGTCTATCAGACTATTCTATATTAAAAATGTATTTGTTCAAAACTAAAAGTCGAATATGATAATCAAATCAAATATACGATGAAACCGCCAGCACCTCAGGAATGTGATGACTGATAACATGCGGTGTGTGCCATGCTAACGCTACGCTATGCATATTAAACAGCTCTGACAGGTGCTATGGGCTACATTAAACACAACCCGCGTGAGTGAGAAACGAAAGCCTTCGGGGGCAAAGCACGCAGCACCACAACTCAACACATTATACCCAGACACGTACCAGCGGCCATAATGAGAGTCGTGCGGGTAATACGCTATTCAAATCCTCTTGTCCCTCCTTTTAATAAATAAATAAATAAATAAAAGCCATTAGCAGTGAGTGTGAGTCAATCGTGCTGTTGGGGGCTTAGTCGGACTCAACAAAGCGTGAAACATGTTAGCTGTTTCCCTGAGGGCTGGTGGTATGAAATGAAAAGGGACTGGAGTGTACAGAGTTAGGGTACAAGCAAGGCAGGTAGGAAATTGTGGAGGAATCGGAAGAACAGGCGGATACTAAGAGACAATCACTGATGGATTGAGAGACAGAGAGATAAAGAGGGAGTATTTATGATAGATTTGGTCTTGGGATATTATTTTGAATATGTTTTAGTATTTTAGAGTTTTAATGTGTTTTTGTATATTTTTGTCGAGCTTAGTTTTAATATTTAGTTTTTGTTGCATGTATGTCAAAATCCTTATTTCTCCTTTGTTAATTAAATTAACTGTAATTAAATGTTTATGCCAAACAAGTTTTTTTAAATTTAATGAAGTGAAATGCAAGCAGCAGAGAAAAAGAGGGGAGAGAAAGACAGGGAAAGGGAAGACAGACATACTGACAGAGAGAGATTGAAGTGTGAAGAGAGTGAAGCTGAGGGGGTGAAAATG
Organism: Merluccius polli; assembly: GCA_030340625.1. Lineage (NCBI taxonomy): Eukaryota > Metazoa > Chordata > Actinopteri > Gadiformes > Merlucciidae > Merluccius > Merluccius polli. Next base: position 29,788 of record JAOPHQ010002325.1, read on the forward strand.
GGGGCACAATTTATGTGGGAGATGGAAAAGAAAGGTGACAGTTGAAGCAAAGGGGAACCGACAAAGGAGAGCGAGAGCAAGAGCGAGAGCAAGAACGAGAGCGAGAGCAAGAGCAAGAGCAAGAGCGAGAACGAGAGCGAGAGCGAGAGACAGAGACAGAGACAGAGACCTCATGATCTCCACGTTGGGGTTGTTCTCTCCTCTGAAGAAGAGGTTGCTGCGGTCCGTCCTCACTACATCCTTGTCCACCGTGAACTGGACCTTCCTCCAGAACTCACTGTGCTCCTCGGGGGTCATGGACAACCTGCACAGACCCCAGGACCCCAGACCCAGTCAAACACACATAGAAACTAGAGTCAATGCGTTTAAAAGGGATCTGTCTCGCTCGGCTATTTTCTACCAATTTGGAGTTGTGATTCATATGCGTGATAAATCGTGGTCTGCAACATCAATTGTTCTGGCCAAAAAAAACCCCGAAAACTTTTTCGCAAAAATGCAGATTTTTTTTCAAAACACACTTATCAAGCAGTAATGGTTGACAGTTTCCCCTAAATACTGAAAGCTGTTGGCTGATAGCTTGAGCTATTATGAGCAACTGTCGACGAGTCTGACATGTATGGTGAATTTCACAGTTCAGGAATACACAGCAACACTGGTAATGGAGGAAGTAGAATCATTAATTCAGGAAATGTAAACCCACAAAACCACTGAATTCTGCTGAAACTATGGTGGAATTTCCAACGAAAATACGTGGCTATGTGGTTTATATATATACATATATATATATATATATACATATATATATATATATATATATATATACATATATATATATATATATATATATATATATATATATATATATATATATATATATATATATATATATATATATATATACTTTTTTTAAAGGGTAATAAATAAATGTCACAATAAAACGAGGTTGACCTGTAAATGTGACTCTGGTGTAAAAGATTAATGATTAGCTGGAAATGCGGAGGTGAAGGAAAATAGAGACGGGGTGGGTGGATGTTTTGGTGGAGGGGTTGGGGACGTCATTTCTCCATCAAAGACACTCTTCAAAGGACAACAACACCACCACCACTGCAACAATACACAGTTATTATTGTATTATTCACCTTGCAGGTACTAAAGCACCGACATCTTGCATGTGTGCGTGTGTGTGTGTGTGTGTGAGAGAGTGGGGTGGGGGGATTTAATTAACACCATTTGTTTTCCATGAAACCCCACAAGGAACAACGGCAGCAAACCTGATGCAACGCCGCGCAAATGTGTGGTTAGCAGTGCCCGTGTGTTTGAGTTAGTGGAGACTCCCTGGGCACCTATGTCTCTCTCTCTTTTTCTGTCCTTTGTTTCTTTCTTTTTTTCTCGACTCCTAATTTAAGCTCTCTTAAATCAGAACTCACATTATCATCAATGGTAAGAATACTGTGTTGAGTATATATTTTTGCAATTTGTTTTTCGCTATTAGGTAACCAGCGTAACACACTGGGTGTGAAACTGTCCAACCCAGCTGGCGTGTGGTGAGGAGGAATAGATTCTGTTGAACACATTCTTCTGGACCACTCTGGTTCCGTGACAAAACAGCAGAAAAATGTCAACCAGAAAAAGGCAGGAAACGTGTTATTGGACCTGAACTCAAGATGCATTCCAACAAGCCGCTGCAATAACAGAAATGGTAAAATATAGATTTTTTTTCCCCCTACATGCATACATTTTTCATATCATACTCATCGTCTAGTCCCACTGATCAGTCTAAATTATACAATCATGATGCTTTATTGACACGCGCACACATTTTTATTGACTTCAGGGTGAATTACACATTCCCCGCTCTGCTCCATAATCCAAAAGCCTTTCCTTTTTATCTCCCCAGAGGGACGGCAGGCCCGAGGCCATCGCTTACACTGGAGGTCAGCAAGGTCAACGACAACCACCGGAACTCAACTCACCGCTAAAAAACCTCCATCATCTGGCGATAACTTTTCAGATGAATCGACTTATGATTTGGTCTAGAAAGCGCATAAATAATAGCAAATGCCATCACAAGTTACCAGAGTCCAAAGTGAATTTGCTTGCTTTATCCTACAAGCAGCCAAGAAAGTATTCATTTTATAATGATCCATGAACCAAACATTTGAATTTCTGGAGCATCAAGCAGCAAATGTTTGGTATTTGTATTTGATAAATGACCTAAATGATTAATCGATTATATAAATTTGATTTGGTTAATTTACTGTCAGTGGACTAATGGTTGCAGCCTATTCAGTTTATAATATTACTACGTATTACTGCCTGCCGAGGGCGTGGAAAGGGGGTTAAAGTGAGATTAAATTGAGACTATGGAGATGAAACGGTGAAACCTTGGTTCTTAATTGATCCAAGCTGTGGTTCCCTGGGGGGCTCTCAGTCAAGTGGGGGTTCCAGGAGTCCAGAGTACCAGCGGGCTCTAATTACTGGACTTAAGATGGGACCTGGTGAACTATTCAATATGTTAATGGAGCGCACCGCCCAGGACCCTCCAATTACCCTCCTTATGATGGGGGCCGAGGAGCGGTAACGTGTTGAAACACACACGCACACGCACACAAATACAATGACACACACACAATGACACACACACGCGTGATGACAATGACACACGCACACACACTGACACATGCGCATTCAATGACAAACACATATAACGACACACACACACACACACACACACACACGGACAAACATATACACACACAAATACAATAACACACACACACACACACACACACTGACAAACAAGTCTAAAGAGCCGTATGTTGTGGCACAGCTGAGCTGTTGATGTGAATGTATGAAGAGATACGTGTTGACATGCCTCTCCCCCCCTGAGAACATTTACTTCACACCTGCTGCGTTCCCTTAGCACCTTATTGATTGCCAGGAAACCACAAAAAAAGGCTTACGTGTGGTTTATAACCTGTGTGTGTGTGTGTGAGTGTGTGTGTGTCTGAGAGAGAGTGAGTGAGAATTTGGCAGCCGCTGCTGCGACAATGTCATCGCTCATTAAATGCATCAATGTCAGGATATTGCAACCTCATTTTCCCGCCATGAATTCCTTTTAGCTGCTGCGGGCATGATTTACGGGACCGCACTAAAATTTGACCCAAACACATTTATTACAGACCAAGTACAGACACTTAAACGCACATACACACACACACACACACACACACACACACGTGCACACACACACATACATACACACAGCGGAATACGGCAGTGGCTCAGGAGGTAGAGCGGATTTATCTGTACAACAGGAAGGTTGCTGGTTCGATCCCCGCTCCTCCTAGCTGAGTGTCTCCATTTACACACACACACACACATTTAAAATGCTACACACACACACACGCATACACACACAATGACAATGCCACACACACAATGACAATTCCCCACACACCTCCGCTGTTGCACATCGTGGTAGTGTGTGCGCTTCTGCAGCCTCCACGCCTCGCGGTGCTCGGAGGAGGAATCACAGCTGTAGTAGCGCAGCAGGAAGGGCCACACCTCGCCTCGGATGGACGGGTCGATACCACCGAAGAAGATGGCCTGGAGGGAAGGGAGGAGAGGAGGGGAGAGGAGAGGAGAGGAGAGGAGGGGAGGGATGAGATGAACGTAGTAATCCTGTCTGGGATTCATTTCCTTGTCTGGGGAAACCATTTTATCTTATCTTGTCTTAATCCCAGATGATTTGGGGCGTCACAGCAGTGGATTTATGGGAAGGTAAAACAATAAAAAATGTTGTACAAACAAATGGAAAATAAGAATACGTAAAGAACTCCAAAACGATATATCTATATACATAATATGAGTGAATAGACTAGAGATGGAAAAACACTCAAAAGGGTTACATGAGGTGGTAGAGGAAGGATAGCGTAATTGCTAGGGTGTTACAATCCCAGCTAAAAAGGTACTGGGTTCCAGATATCCACAGCCGACCCCCTAACCCCCCCTTAAGGACCTGTCTCTGTATTTACTATCTAACCCTTACCTGCTGCTTAATTACCTGTCTCTGTATTCACTGTCTAACCCCTAACTGCTCATTAATGACCTGTCTCTGAATTGACTGTTGTTTTGGATAAAAGCCTGAATAACATTTTTTTTATTTATAATCTTTGTTTAACCAGGTTGTTCTCACTGAGATAGGGAAAAATATATTTTGCAAGAGAGACCAGGCCAAGACAGCAAAATTCCTAAATAGCAATAAAACTGAAAGGGTGGGAGGATTGGAAGGGGGGGGTGTACTGTTGTTGTGTACTAAATGATGACAAACCACATAGTAGACAGAGCCCAGCTTCTGAGGCAGCTTATGAGTGTGCTGAGGTAGTAGGCAGCCATGTTGCATTTTTAAAAGAAGAATGTTCCTGAAGATTGTGCTTCTCTAGGAGGATGCGGTTCCAGGATGTCCGGTACATTTAATGTATTTGTTTCCCTTATACCATGGCCTGGGTGAATACTCGATTCTGATTGGCTGGAGAGGTATGGATTATTTTTCGATAACATGCACGGCTATGACGTGATCGTCTTATCACCGTTCGAAAAATGAATGCGCTAAACAAAACAACTGTCAACTTGGACCGGACTCGGGGGGGACTATGTTTAGAAAGCTTCCCCGTTGCCATGTTGTTACTAAGATTGTCTCTATTTACTGGAGTAATAAGGTAACGTTGCCATGTCGTTACTAAGGGCGTCTCTATTTACTGGAGTAATAAGGTAATGTTGCCATGTCATTACTAAGATCGTCTCTATTTACTGGAGTAATAAGGTAACGTTGCCATGTCGTTACTAAGATCGTCTCTATTTACTGGAGTAATAAGGTAACGTTGCCATGTCGTTACTACGGTCGTCTCTATTTACTGGAGTAATAAGGTAACGTTGCCATGTCGTTACTAAGGTCGTCTCTATTTACTGGAGTAATAAGGTAACGTTGCCATGTCGTTACTAAGGTCGTCTCTATTTACTGGAGTAATAAGGTAACGTTGCCATGTCGTTACTAAGGTCGTCTCTATTTACTGGAGTAATAAGGTAATGTTGCCATGTTGTTACTAAGATCGTCTCTATTTACTGGAGTAATAAGGTAACGTTGCCATGTCGTTACTAAGGTCGTCTCTATTTACTGGAGTAATAAGGTAACGTTGCCATGTCGTTACTAAGATCGTCTCTATTTACTGGAGTAATAAGGTAACGTTGCCATGTCGTTACTAAGATCGTCTCTATTTACTGGAGTAATAAGGTAACGTTGACATGTCGTTACTAAGATCGTCTCTATTTACTGGAGTAATAAGGTAACGTTGCCATGTCGTTACTAAGATTGTCTCTATTTACTGGAGTAATAAGGTAACGTTGCCATGTCGTTACTAAGATCATCTCTATTTACTGGAGTAATAAGGTAACGTTACCATGTCGTTACTAAGATTGTCTCTATTTACTGGAGTAATAAGGTAACGTTGCCATGTCGTTACTAAGGTCGTCTCTATTTACTGGAGTAATAAGGTAACGTTACCATGTTGTTACTAAGATTGTCTCTATTTACTGGTAATAAGTAGTAATAAGGTAATGTCTGCATTCCATATGAATCTCATGTTCACTGACATTAACACAAAAGTAGTGCGAGCTATAAGTTGTACTTTTGAGACAATAATAAATAAATACAATTTCACATTCACAGAGATACACCAGGAAAGTCACCCTAAAACATTAACGTACTACAGAGGCTGACTCTAGGCCCTTGATGAACATTTTGAAAACATTTTTGTGGAACCAGTTCCACAGTACTGTCTAAACAACACATTATGAACAGTCCCCTGAGTGATCTCAGTACCTCCAGTGTGCATTTGCGAAACACAGATGACTCAGCCCAGCAGATACTCGCCCCACCTCCCCCCAACGTGCAAAATGAGTTCCTGATATGATGAGATGATGACTAAAAAGAGGAATAAGGCTACAGTGCATTTCAGAGCTGCAGGTTTTGTTTTGATGTAGGGAGTGAAACCAGCAGTCACATTAGGCAAGTATGGAGAGAAACTAAATCCCACGTCATGTGATTTGTGATATTTCTACTAGATTACACGATTAATACATAGAATACATCAAACCGGAAATATTAGACAAAAATAAAGAAAAGGTTAAATCATAATAGTATATATATATATAGGGTTACGGTTATATATATATATATATATATATTAGTGGTGGGCCGTTATCGGTGTTAAAGCGCTGCGATAACGCGAGACTCTTATCGCGCGATAAAAACATTATCGCCGTTAATCTATTCTCAAAGTTGGGTTGGGAGCTGGGTCCGGGATGGGTTACAATCGCGCAGACTTACTTTTAGTCATTATTTAGGTAGCACACACATATTATGAATGCCTTCGACAGAATTCAAATGAGACATTTTTATCTAGATTAATCTAGATTAATTCCAAGATTACAGTGAGATTAATCTAGATTAAACAAATTAATCTATGCCCACCACTACATATATATATATATGGGATAATGCCCGACGAGGTGTCCATTATCAGAAGTTAATGGACGACGCGGAGGCGTGTTGCTTCCGCGAAGGGCATTATCCCGCTTATACCATGGTCACTTGCCAAAGAAAATAAATTAAGACCATTAATTAATATTTGCATGCGTTTTACAATCAAAATATAAAGTTGTTCACAAGCCATAATTTGGCTTCCCTAGTAACGCCTGAGGGTCTGACTAATACCTGGAACAATCATTACCCTCCCGTAAGGTTCTTATGCAACGGAAACGTTGTTCACTCCTCCAGTAAATAGGACGGACCTTAGATACGACTCGGCAACGGGACGTATTCTAGTCCGCTCAGCTATGAGCCAGAGAGCTGACGTAATGCATTGTACATCGGGAATCGCGACGGCCTATACTTTCAACATAAAGTGTACATATTTATAATTTGAAATGTGTCCCAGCCTTTACACCACAGATGCTATAGGGTCTATAGCATATAACCGCGTTTTCTGATTACAGTTTAATGCATTTTTCACAATTTACCAGTTGTCGTTTTGACGACTAATCACCGCGCCATTCGTTTCAATGGGAATCGCGACGGTCTATACTTTCAACATAAAGTGTACATATTTATAATTTGAAATGTGTCCCAGCCTTTACACCACAGATACTATAGGGTCTATAGCATATAACCGCGTTTTCTGATTACAGTTTAATGCATTTTTCACAATTTACCAGCTGTCGTTTTGACGACTAATCACCGCGCCATTCGTTTCAATGGGAATCCGACGGTCTATAATTTCAACATAAAGTGTACATATTTATAATTTGAAATGTGTCCCAGCCTTTATACCACAGCTACTATAGGGTCTATAGCATATAACCGCCTTTTCTGATTACAGTTTAATGCATTTTTCACAATTTACCAGCTCTCGTTTTGAAGGCTGAACAGACAATTTGACAGGAAGTACTTAGTAGGTGTCCATATAGCCAGAGCTAGCTCTGCATATAGCAGGGATTAATGGCTCTACAGCAGCCAATCAGAATCGAGTATTCCCTCTCCGTTGCCATGGTTACCATCTAGCGTTTGAGCCAGCGCAGTAATCTAACTGTAATCAGGCAATTTGACCCGAACGTCTTTCCTAGGTGTACATTAACACTTTTTAACCTACACCCGCCAGCCAATCAGAATTGAGTATTCACGCCGACCATGGTATAAATATATATATACACCATGGCCTGGTCTATATATATACTAGCAGTTAACAAGACAGCTAAAATAACCTGTTAACTCATAACATACTAGCAGTTAAGAAGACAACTAAAATAACCTGTTAACTCATAACATACTAGCAGTTAACAAGATGGCTAAAATAACCTGTTAACTCATAACATACTAGCAGTTAAGAAGACAACTAAAATAACCTGTTAACTCATAACATACTAGCAGTTAACAAGATGGCTAAAATAACCTGTTAACTCATAACATACTAGTTAACAAGACAGCTAAAATAAAGAACTCCCTTCTTATTATTGGCATCCTCACATCTGCTCACTGACACCACTGTGTCATACTAGCTTAAAAATAATTGTGAAATTATTTTGGACCCAGCTGCTAAATATGACTGAAAGCAAATATCTTAACTACAACAAAATTGAACTAATCAAAGCATTTGTGTGCAGATATGTGCAGTATTCAGTTTGGGAACGTAGCAGTTTAGAAAGCTTTTCCGTTGCCATGTCTTTACTAAGATCTTCTCTATTTACTCAAGTAATAAGGTAACGTTTTTCCCACTAAAAGTTTTTATTTTGAGACAGAATTGCCCAAAAATATGAATCAGTACCCATATATCAATATAAACCCCCCCACGTAATGCATTATTTTTCGATGACCGCACACCTTGTCGCAGATTATCCCTTACATACTTCACATATTAGTTTAACTGACAACATGTTTCGTAGGTCAAAATGTCACTTTTGGGATTAGCATTTTATATATATATACTGTATATATATATATATATATATATATATATATATATATATAAAGATCCCCAGTATCCGTAGCCATGGAAACGAGACGACTCAAGGGGACACTATGTAGGTGACTGGGAGCTTTGGCACTGGACTTTCTGTGACTTTTCACAGATGTTCACACACACACACACACACACACACCTTCTCCCCCCCCCGCCCTCTCACACCCGCTCCACACACCCACCCACCTTGCGCAGCTTGTACTCCTCCTCCACCTGCCCGTTGGTGTTGAAGTGCCTCAGCCAGGTGTTGACGTCCAGCCGGCGGTAGAGCCGCTCTTCCGGGTGGCTCTCGGCCGACGGCAGCACGGGCCTGCGGATGGAGAACTGCATGCAGGACTTCTCTTCCACCACCTGGGAGAGAAAGAGAGGTAGACGTTGTAGTAGGAGGGAGGGGGAGAGAGACACGGTGGAGGGACAGAGACAGACACGGTAGAGAGAGAGACAGAGAGAGAGACAGAGGGAGAGAGAGACAGAGACAGACAGAGAGAGAGAGAGAGAGAGAGAGAGAGAGACAGACAGACAGACAGACAGACAGACAGACAGAGAGGCAGACAGACAGAGAGGCAGACAGAGAGAGAGAGACAGAGACAGAGAGAGAGAGAGAGACAGAAAGAAAGAGAGAGACAGCGAGAGAGAGAGACAGACGTTAAAGCAGAGAGGGGAAATAGAAGGGAACAGAAAATACACAGAAATAGGAATGGTGCTCTCTTGGATGTTAGTCCAAGGAAAAGCATGCCAGAATAAAACGATTTATGTGTGAAACATTCCCGGGACGGAGTGGCCATGGATGGGCGCGTTCTATTCTTGAGAAACTGTTTTGTTGAGATATGTTATTTGAATGGAGTAAATAGCTGCAGTAGAAAGGGGACACAGTGCAGGTGATGGTGAATGGTGATCTCATGACCTGGTCTTTGAGCTGGGTCTCCCTGCAGCACTTCCACTGGTGGAAGACCTCGGCCAGCTTGTCCAGGCCGGCGTGGTGGAAGTGGAGGATCTTGTACTGGCTCTCTCTGCTGGCGATCACCAGCTGCCCACTGGTGCACGCCTCGTCGCTGCCAGGGCACACGGACAACACGGTGCTTCAATGGCTCGGACGACACAATAGCTCACACAGTTTTCCTCCGGCACAAAGACCCCCTTTTTTCTCCCCAACATTTATGTGCAGGAGACGCGGTTGCGCTTCAAGAGGTGGCCTGCATGCGATGTTATGGGTGTGCACTAGGAACACCAAAATCGAGAACATGCCCTGCATTCGAAAAACGGTGGATTCAATTACATCCAATTAGTCTATAATTAAGATAATAGACCATAATTTGGGCAATTACAAAAATGTGTTATTTTTGCCCCGACAATTTGTAATCACACACCATATTTTTTTATATGTCCAGAAGACAATTTCCAAACATTCTGTCATTTCCCCCATGCCCACCTATCGCATTTTAGGAACAGTACTGCGGTGAAAGTTAAATTGCGTGAGGTCACGAAAACGACATGAGCCCCTGCTGACCTCAGCGCGACCCCTGACCCCCAGCCGACTGACCTGAAGAAGAGTCGGAGGGACCTCATGTGACCCAGATCCACCCGGAACACGCCGCACAGCTGCTCCAGCGCCAGCACCTTCTGCTGCTCCTCCCAGC
>JAOPHQ010002325.1:45000-120000 GCA_030340625.1 Merluccius polli
AACTGAAAAATAAGGTTGCTATTGATATACATTGCTGGCAAACAAAGTATAAGAAAAACAAAACACGTATAACCATCAAAGCATGAACTGCTAGACAACAACAGTAGATGGATACCTGCTGCTGTTATTCTCATGTTACATGTATGTGCTGCTGTCCATATGTTACACGGCGGCCGTGTTCCCATTACAGTCTAGAGACAGACTATGTTTACAAAACAAGTATGTGACCAGGTTGATGATTAAAGACACTAACCAGGACAGTGTGTACCATTGTTGGTTCTGATGTTATAATAAGCAACTTTATATTTCCCAGACCCCTTATATTATGAAAGCAAGTGACAACATCAACGAGAATTCAAAGGACAAAATGAAAGAAGATAATACACGGAGCACATGTTCATCTCAAGTATCTAAATAATGGGATGTGCGCAAACCATCAGCTCCTCATCTTCTAGCTAGCATAATAACAGAAAAAAACCGTACCGCATTTTATCGTTTTAAATCACGTATATTTTTCAGCTGTGTTTAAACACACGTCAATCACACATATGTACTCACATGTACATTCCACATTTCCAATCTGGGATCAATAAAGTCTCATCAATACCATTGTATGTACATTTACATTTACCTAAATGATAACTTTGGTTTAGCATAGGGTGACCAGACGTCCCTGTTTTCCAGGGACAATCCCTGTTCCTTGGTGGCCTGTCCCCGGCCGGAGCTGTCCCCGGAAATGTCCCCGTTTAAAAAAATGAGATTTCAAAATATATTAATACATTTTTAAATGGCAAAGGTACTAGCTTGCTCATGAATATTAATTTCGAGACAGTTGGTAATTAGTCTCGGGTCTATCTGATAGGCTGTGACCCGTCCTCGCTACGCGGGGGTCTATCTATAGACTTTAGACAATAAGCAGGCATGATGATCATAAACAATAGGCTATCAATACAATATAGAACGATTCCTTATTGGAGTAGCCTACTTTGGCTTGGTTTGGGCTGGTTTACCGAAGCTAAAATACATCATAGTGAATTATTGGGCATGTAATGCCCAGAATACGCAAAATGTGTCCCCTTTTTTAATTTCAGAAATCTGGTCACTGTAGTTTAGCAGACAACTTTATCCAAAGAGACTTTGTTAGATACGTGAGAGACAAGTTAGAAAGCATTCAATGAAAAGTGGAGTAACTACAAAAAAGAAAGTGTGCAGACGGAGTATCGTCCACAACCACTTGCTGCCGAGTGCCCACCTGCTTTCGTTGTCCAGGAAGACGGAGCCGCTGCTCTCGCAGAGGGCCTCGCTGACGGGCGACAGGCAGAAGGGCGAGGAGAAGGTGTCCGAGTCCGAGCCCATGGTGCTGTCCCGGCTCACCTCGTCCGACAGCTCGTCTCCCTCCTCGCCTGGCCCCAGGGACGAGGCCTGGTGCTGGGGCGGAGAGGGCTCCCCGCCGGCCTCCCCCTCTACCGGATGCTTCTGGCCGTCGGTGGTGGTGGTGGTGGTGGTGGTGAGCGCCCTGGTGACGTTCCTCTCCTCGTCCACGCCCTCCTCATCCTGGGCCACGGGGGGGCGGGAGTGAGGCCTGGAGGGGAGAGAGAGGGGAAGGGGGTTAAAACACCAACTAAATTTTCCCCTCCCCAACTCCAAAACAATTGCAAAAAAGCTATAAATCACGGGATGCCAATTTGTGCACGAATCTCCTTGTACACAACGGGAAGCAGCACACCAGAGGTAATCTTGAGATTTAAGGAAATCTTTACTGCATTACTTTGAAAATTGCTTTTGCAATTGCCCCCCCCCCCGCCCCCAAATCAACATTACCCTCTTTGAACACAATTCCTCAAGTAAAAAACACATACAAAAAAACATGAAGTGCTTGGAGTACAATGCCCCATTTACAATCATCTAGCTCTGGCATGTTTCCAGAAAAGCCATTTGTATCCAAACCAAAACCAAAAATGTAAAAGACATCAACTGATTTTAAACCAAGTGCTAATTCTCTCAAGAGGCTCTCCCAGGATGCCCGGCTGCCCTCAAATTAATCACAACCATTCACGATTCATCAACATGCCGTTCACCACATCAAAGACAGGACCTCCCCCCCCCACCCGCCCTTCCACACCCATCCTCACCGTCGTCCCCGGCGACGGGTGTTGCGGCGCACGGGGGAGCTCTCCGGGGTGATGTAGCGCAGGGCCTCCTCGTCCTGCCGCTGGATGCGGGAGTTAGGGACCCAGGTCAGGATGAGGGTGGTGCCAAGGCTGTCGTCCTTCTCCACATGCACGCACAGATAGCCTGCAGGGGGCAGCACCACCACCACCACCATGTTAAGGTGTGTTCACTTGAGACTAGGGCTGGCCTGCAACTAACAATTATTTTCATAGTCGAATCTAACATTCATTTTTCATTTCATTGATTAATCATTCAGTCTAAGTAGGTAAGTAAAATGTATTTCTAGAGCACATTTAAACACAGCTTAAGCTGACCAAGGTGCTGTGCAAAGAGGACAGCGCCAAAGTCAAAGTATAAAACACAAGGAGAAACATACCAACGACAACAATAACCAACGACAAGGGACAAAATAAAGAGTTATAGACATGATGACAACAGATTGAAAGATTAGTGGGCCAAATCGAAAACAGAAATGGAGGGCGAGAGATCTCTGGAAAAGGTCCTAAATATCTATATACCATCACAGGCTGACAGAGTCCAAACCCAACACAGACCGAGCGATGCTTCTCAAGTCAATGCAGCTCATGTGACATTACAAGCAGGCAACAGTGACACATAGTGGTGCTATGGTAACCCGAGATGGAAAGGTATCCATTTACTAGGATGAACAAAGTACGCCCTGGGGGGGGGGCGGGTAATAGGCTGTAGAGGAGGAATTCTGAGTCGAAAGGTACTGGGTTCGATTCCCCCAATGTCCACCACCTTTAGAAATGCCGAACCACGACCTGCTCTTTAATAATGTCACTGAAAGTCGCTTTGGATTAAAGTGTGTGATGAATGACTAAATAATCCTTTGAACACAGCAGAGTGTCCAGACATAATATAGCTTGACGATATACTTTGTGAAAATGATTCTGTGATTTTTCCTTCAGTTCTTGTGCACATAGCGTATAATAATAACACCATTCATCATCATCATAATCATAATAAACCACACAGTTTCTAATAAAAACATAAAAAGACCACCTTTTATCTTGTATAATAATACACATATCAAGACTTTGGCTGGCTATTGAAAACAGTGGGGAAGAATGCTAGCTTTATGTTTGTTTACCCACTTTCCAGGTTTAAAAAACAGAGCCAACTTTGTTTCTTATGAGCAAGTAATTTATTCACAAAGTTACCTACTAGATACCCATTCTGAGACGGGAAAAGTAGATGAAACATCACATTTTCATTCGTCCTCACTGTTTTAAATGGGATTTGATATGTCACCCAGAAATGTATATTATTAATGGAGTTACAAATAGAGGCTAGACTAATGGTCTACTTCAAATCATTTGAAGAGCGGCTTCCTCCCCTTTTATTAACTGACTTAACAATCATGTGATGTTTAGACTAAATCGGGGAGTTGGCATGAATTGCTAAAGGGTAAAACAATTTGCACCATAGGCTACAATACACAGACACACACACTACACACATTCATGACTAAATCAAAGCAAGACATGCACATCAGCACACAGGAAAAGGTCATTCTTGTGTGCTCAGAAAGTTCAATATTGTTGCGAGTGCACCGGCACCTTTAAAGGGCGTTTTTTTGTATTTTTTTGTAGCTATGCTATAATTAGGCTATCCAAGCCTAATTAAACCATCCAACACTAACTGACCCTTCTGAGGATGTTTTGGACTGATAAAAGTACATTGATTGGACAAGCTATTGACTCACAGGTTATATTGTATATTACCGAGGCCCACTCAGATACTGCAGCCCCGCTTTCAAACCATTATTCAAATAAACATCCCACATCTCTTAAGTTGTAAGGTCGACTTCCTTTATGGTTCTGCATTTGCCTTTATATTTTTACAACTCAGGAAACGCTACAGGGCTCAGCAATAGTAGTTCATCGGAAACATAAATGTGTTGCTATAACGTCAATTAAAATGTAGGTATCCAGGTAAGTATACAGAGAGTAAGTATACAGAATGACAGTAAGTATTACAAATCAAAGAATTAAGAGTCTGAAGAGATTAGGAGGACTGACAGCCTTCAAAAATACAGATGGTTTTGTGCCATATTTGACTCAAGAAAGAGCTTCTGAAGGAGTTAGTATTTCAGTACAATCAATTGTATGCCGAAGTTGTTAGTGATACATATCGGAAATTTACTTCAACAGAGATTTGCGATTTCATCCGTCTTGCGGAGGTCCCTCACACAGGACCACTTGTTCCTCACTGGGTCTTGTGACCCAGTGAGGAACGGCAATGTCCTCAGTTAGTTCTCCTGTAGGGCTTGTACATCAGAATGCATCATGGGATGTTTTGTTGGCGATATTCTGCCATATTAAGAGGACTCGAGAGTTGTAGTCCTGTAAAATCCTAAACCATAGTATACCGTAACCTAGGCTAATGAAAACTTTGTTTTGCCACGTCTCGCATGAGAAATGCTGTGGCAGTTTCAAACACAACAATGTCTCCCCGTAATGAATCATTTCACGATGAATTATTAAACAATGACCAAAAAACCATGACCACCAACATAATTGCAAAATGCTATGCTTCCTATGCTTCCAAAATGGCAGCGGTCATTGCGATGTGACGTTGTGATGTACAAGCCCTTACACGCCAGGGAGGGGTCGGCAGGACCGTACCTGGATGGTGCTCTCCTAGTCCGGGGAGCGGCTCGGTGGGGTGCACACACACGTTGTTCTTGGAGAAGATGATCTCCCCGTCCAGGCCGGAGCGCGCTGACGAGCCCCCGGGGTTAAAGGTCAGGAGGTCGGAGGCCTTGGAGGAGGCGCGCCGCAGGAGACGACCCAAAGACATCTCCTCAGGTCACCGAACCCTGGGCCCATCCTCTGGGGAGGGAGGGAGTGGTGGGGGGGGGGGGAAGAGAGAGAGAGAGAGAGAGAGAGAGAGAGAGAGAGAGAGAGAGAGAGAGAGAGAGAGAGAGAGAGAGAGAGAGAGAGAGAGAGAGAGAGAGAGAGAGAGAGAGAGAGAGAGAGGGAGAGAGAGAGAGAGCGAGAGAGAGATGGGGGGGGGGTGGATGGAGGTATAGAGAGAGGAGGGCATGTATGGAGGTAGAGGGGAAAGGTTTAAAGAGGAGAATATATGGTTAAGGAAATCGAGAAAGCAAACTCATGCAATTATTCTACTCTGCCACATTTTCTGTTCACTGCAGAGTCCTTCTCCAGCTCAAGCCCAGGATTTATCCTTGTAATGTTCTTCATAACAACACGTTTACTTTCCCTTACAAACAGGGTGAAAAATCCACTTCTTTGTCCACCGGCCAAATGGCTAGTGAATGTTTAGCATTGTTTTTTGGGCTGGTGAGTGAAGCAAATCTACCAGCCAGTTGCTTACAAAAGAAAAAGACACAGAAGGACAATGCAGAGTTGTTAACGCACATCCCGCCTTGTGTAAACTGAGTCAGAAAGTCATTAGCAAACACAGTGAACATGTGGCACCTGTGCTGAGGCGCTTATCAAGGAAAGGAAACAAGGTCACCAGGATGGACACTGAACTGAGCTCCTCCTGACTCGCCACCAAACTGCAGGGTCTAAAATGAACACCAGCCGCCAGCCGATGGCTGATAGATTTGACCATTTGGTGGGTAAAACAATTCAGGGTTACATATTAAAACAATTGCTTGGCCGCTACATTTTTCCACTCGGCAGTTAAAAATACACACTTCTAAAAGTTAACTTTGGACCCTGTAGGTTACAGTCAAATAACCTGAGAAAGCAGATCCAAGACGGACACTTCGTGTTCATGAGCTCAAAAGGCAGCTCATGGGGAAGGATATGTATGTGTAGTGTGGTGAGGGTGTTTGATTCCCAACCAAAATTGGTACTGGGTTCGATCCCTAAATGTCTAACCAAACCTACCTGTCAGAAGCTAGTTAAGATGCTAATGGGAATGTATGTTCTTCTTAGCCCTTTAGCTGTTGTCTGATTAATTTACTTCCCCCCGTCAGGTGGTGTGTGACTTGTGTGGCATATACATACATTATATATATATATATATATATCTGAGAGACGACCGAACGTTTCTGTTGAGTGTTCAACTTCTTGCACAAACGCGTCCAATCTCAGACGACAGATGTCATCACCACGTGGGCGGCCTGAGGAATGCTTCCTCGTGTTCCCATGTTTACCTTGGTCTGATTAAAACAGGCTGGCCGACTTCCTGATGCCAGACAGGAAGTGTACTGCCACGGCGCCCAGACATAAACCAGGGGGAGGAAAAAATATGAAAGGTTGACTAATGACCCCAACTGACAACGTGGGACATCCCTGTTGGTGAGGAATTTGAAGAATCCCTTTTGGGGAATCTTACTGGAACAATAGCACACACTGTCAAGACGGCAGATCGAAACATCCTGTTGATTTTATGGTGTTTGTCTTTGGAAATGTCCAAAGACGTGTTCATTTGAAATGGAGACGTGTGGTGTTTGTCTTATAACTGCTTATTTGATGGCACAGTTAGCACATGGCGGTTAAGTAAAAGTGTTTCAGTGGGACTTTTACTTAACCGCCATGTGCTAACTGTGCCAAAACACATTCGGCGACCAGAGATAAACTGGTCACACTGGATAATCCAATCACTCCAACAGTCTCTCTGATGTCCCATTCCTGCTTAATTACATCAACCCAAATGCACAGGCAAACACACAGCGGGGGTGGAGGCCCTGATAACAGCCACTCCACTCTGTCCATACAGATAGACCTGTGGTTATTTTGGTCTGGAAGTGACTGACGGGGGCAAGTAGGTGATTTTGATGGGCCACCACATCCAGATGCCAGGCCTGTCTAACACAGTACACAACACTTTTTCTCCCCGTCTCCAGTTATTAAGTGACGCCCCGCTGGCGTTCTCACATCGGCCTGTTCTCTGGCGTCTCGGATTACCGTTGTTGACACCGCCTTGTGTAGTAAAATACCCCCCACTGTAATCTGGGGGTTCATTTTCCCACGTCAATCTGCAGATTAGGCAGAAGAAAGAGCTCACATCATCACAATGGTGACTGGCTCTAAGGTTCTCGCTTATTAAGCTGATTTCACCTCTGGGCAACAGCGAAGTTAAATTTAAGTAGTGGAGGCAATTTTATCTTTACACTGTAGACTGGGACGCCTCAGGGTCCTGGAAACACACGCTTGGGAAAACTACACTGAATTTGCAAATGACTTAACATGACTAAACATTAATGGTTACATCGCCTACATCTTTGTGTTTTTTTTTTTCCCCATACACGTGTGTCACTAATGTTTTATTTAATTGTGCTAGTGCTGGTTTATTAATGTTCTCCATTTTGAATACATTAGCACTAGCACCATTAAATTATACAGAATAGAAGTAGTAGTAGTAGTAGTAAGCCTAGTAGTACTAGTACTACTTGTAGAAGTAGTAGCAGTAGTAGTAGTAGTAGTACTACTAGTAGTAGTAGTAGGCCTAGTAGTGGTAGTAGTAGTTGTGGTAGTGGTAGTAGTAGTGGTAGTAGTAGTAGTAGTAGTGGTAGTAGTAGTAGTAGTAGTAGTAGTAGTAGTAGTGGTAGTAGTAGTAGTAGTAGTAGTAGTAGTAGTAGTAGTAGTGGTAGTAGTACTACTAGTAGTAGTAGTAGGCCTAGTAGTGGTAGTAGTAGTTGTGGTAGTGGTAGTAGCAGTAGTAGCAGTAGTAGTAGTAGTAGTGGTAGTAGTAGTGGTGGTAGTGGTAGTGGTAGTAGTAGTAGTAGTAGTAGTAGTAGTAGTGGTAGTAGTAGTAGTAGTAGTAGTAGTAGTGGTAGTAGTACTACTAGTAGTAGTAGTAGTAGGCCTAGTAGTGGTAGTAGTAGTTGTGGTAGTGGTAGTAGCAGTAGTAGTAGTAGTAGTAGTAGTAGTGGTAGTAGTAGTGGTGGTAGTGGTAGTAGTAGTAGTGGTAGTAGTAGTAGTAGTGGTAGTAGTGGTAGTAGTAGTAGTAGTGGTAGTAGTAGTAGTAGTAGTAGTAGTAGTAGTAGTGGTAGTAGTAGTAGTAGTAGTAGTAGTAGTAGTGGTAGTAGTACTACTAGTAGTAGTAGTAGGCCTAGTAGTGGTAGTAGTAGTTGTGGTAGTGGTAGTAGCAGTAGTAGCAGTAGTAGTAGTAGTAGTGGTAGTAGTAGTGGTGGTAGTAGTAGTAGTAGTGGTGGTAGTGGTAGTAGTAGTGGTGGTAGTAGTAGTAGTAGTAGTGGTAGTAGTAGTAGTAGTAGTAGTAGTAGTAGTAGTAGTAGTGGTAGTAGTACTACTAGTAGTAGTAGTAGGCCTAGTAGTGGTAGTAGTAGTTGTGGTAGTGGTAGTAGCAGTAGTAGCAGTAGTAGTAGTAGTAGTGGTAGTAGTAGTGGTGGTAGTGGTAGTGGTAGTGGTAGTAGTAGTAGTGGTAGTAGTAGTAGTAGTAGTAGTGGTAGTAGTAGTAGTAGTGGTAGTAGTAGTAGTAGTAGTAGTAGTAGTAGTGGTAGTAGTACTACTAGTAGTAGTAGTAGTAGGCCTAGTAGTGGTAGTAGTAGTTGTGGTAGTGGTAGTAGCAGTAGTAGCAGTAGTAGTAGTAGTAGTAGTAGTAGTGGTAGTAGTAGTGGTGGTAGTGGTAGTAGTAGTAGTGGTAGTAGTAGTAGTAGTAGTGGTAGTAGTGGTAGTAGTAGTAGTAGTGGTAGTAGTAGTAGTAGTAGTGGTAGTAGTACTACTAGTAGTAGTAGTAGGCCTAGTAGTAGTAGTTGTGGTAGTGGTAGTAGCAGTAGTAGCAGTAGTAGTAGTAGTAGTAGTGGTGGTAGTAGTAGTAGTAGTGGTGGTAGTGGTAGTAGTAGTAGTAGTAGTAGTAGTAGTAGTGGTAGTGGTAGTAGTAGTAGTAGTCACCATTTCATTCAACAAGGGTTTAGTTTATCTGTTGCTTTCATGCATCTTGAAACATCAACATGTCAGTCAGTCAGCTCCACCACGGCCCCAACCTGCTTACCGACACACAACCCATGGAAACTAAAGTTGAAGCGCCACATAGAGAGGAGCACCGGCAGCAATGACCTCAACTCAGACCGGGAGAAACGGGCTGCTGGCGGCACGGATACACCGCTGCCTTCACGGAGGAATGAATGAAACGGGCCGACACACACACACACACACACACACACACACACACACACACACACACACACACACACACACACACACACACACACACACACACACACACACACACACACACACACACACACACACACACACACACACACACACACACACACACACACACACACACACACACACACACACACACACACACACACACACACACACACACACACACACTAAAAACGACAGGCAGCGTCTCACCTTCAGTCCCGCCGGAGAAAGTCTACAGTCCGCGGCGGCTCCCGTCCATCTGGCTGGCGTGTGTGTGTGTGTGTGTGTGGTGCAGCGCTAGCTGGCCACCATGCACAACACGTTGTGTTTTGTGACAGCTGTTTCCATTCGTAATACGAGGTAGCGAGTCTCCCTGTGTGTATCGGTGAGCTGACAGTGACACCACACGTTTACCGCCGCCGCCGCCACTGCTGCTTTAGCCCCGCCCCCTTACTCCCCGCTGCTTCCGGAATGGCAGAAGGCTGCAAAGCCGCGCGTTTCGACAATTGAATTAGAGACGTTTTAAACGCGCATTTGGTTTAATACACTTGCATGTTGACGACGCCTCAAGATAAAGCGACATTCACCGCATAGCGTATCGCTTTAGAGGTCACACGACACGGGAGGGGGGAAGCCGGAGCGCCGTTGGTCGTCTAGCCTCTCCTGCGCGCAGCATCAGGACCACTGAGTCTGAGCATCACGTCACGAGGACGCGGAGACAAGAGACATCATCATCATCATCATCATCATCATCATCATCATCATCATCATCATCATCATCGTCGTCGTCATCTTCATCTCTACCGTGTTCACTTGTTGACACGATACAAATCGACCCACGTCGTAAATTACTTATTTAGAGCCTATACAATAAAACGAAAAATAACTATTTATATAACTATACAACGTATTTGATTTATTTTACATTTGAACAATTATAATAACTATGTGATATTGATCTTGTTAAAATTGTTTATATGGCCATACATGTTAAATGTCAGTTTAATAGGATAAGCCACAACCACCAATGTGTCGGCTAAATGAATAATCCAACAAGGACCAGATTTACACATTTTTATTGACATTGCAGTAAAAAAAGAAAAAAAAGAAACAGTTTTCATTTAGAAAGTCAATGGCTAAGTATTACTTTCTTCAGTGCAGCAGCGAGAAGCAGTCATTGCTAATAAAGTGAGCCAGATAAATAATGATGATGGCTTTATAGTGGAGATTTTACTCACATTAAAACAAACCAGATTATGTCTATGGATACAATTTCTTATTTTAAGTTGTAGAGAAAGTGTCCCATAGGGAGAATAATAATGATAGTCATGGTGGCGAAAATAAATAAATGCCTGGATTTTCTCTGCTCAAGTGACAGTGTTAGCCGCTAATTGGGTATATGTTTGGAGGGAACAGTGAACAGCAAAAGGCTCAAGAAAATCTTAAGCAACAATCTTGCACATTGCTCCTTTAAAGGCAATTCACTTCACAAAATAAATAATATTATTCACATAAAATATATACACATGCCATCAGGTCATAATCATTCTCTCGCAATACCCACTCGGTTTGGAAGAATAAACCAAAAATTGTGAGAAAAAAAAAAAGTGAAAAAATTGATGACTGACTGTTTCCATGGTCTGGGGTTAAAACAAATGACTTTAGTTGCCTTACATGTTGGAGAAATGACTGCTTGCTTCAGAGGATGTCCAACAGGTAAAGGAGAGGTGAGGAGGAACAAGGAGTATGTGGAGGTCACAGAGCCCACCGGACTGTGAAGACCTCCGACATGGGCAGAGCCAAACCCTTCACCTCCAATGCCTCAAGAGACACAGAGACAGAGGTATAGAGATTGAGAGTGGGATGGATGGATGGAAGAAAAGAGAGAGAGAGGGGAGGGTTATTGGAGGTATGGAGGTAGAGAGCGAGGAGTGGAGAGATGGGGGTATCAATGATTCAACGATTGTTGAATCATTGATACCAACAATTGTAATCATCGACGATTACAATTGTTTTCAGTATAAAATCCTTTCAAACAAATCCTTTCTGACAAATACAGCTGAGAAGCCATCTTTGACTGTTGTTTCTTTATCCGACCTGGTACTTCGTTTGAATGCTCTTATCGTGTTTTTGCTTCACTCACTCTGTACTTTACACTTTCTTACATTTCCTCCTTTCTACTGAAGATGCTGTCATCCACTCTGAGAACTATAGCTTTGTCATCCATCCATGGCCCTGCTTTCAGAAGACATACTGTATACGATGCTTGCCTGTTGAGTCAGACTGGAGTCTGTTGGTCACTTTAACATGATATTGAAACTATTACACTCATACCCTGGCAATTAATAATAATAATAATAATAATAATAATAATAATAAAGCTTTTTTTATATTTATACACAGTGTTTAAGTGTTTAACAGTGATAAAACACAAATACCTGCAGGTAAAACAGGGAAATCAAAAAGAGGTAAAACGCCACACAAGTGCAAAATGAGATTTAAACATTTTTTAAAGGTGCAGTGTGTAGGATTTAGTGGCATGTAGCGGTGAGGTTGCCGATTGCAAACAACTGAATACCGCTCCCTTTCTAACGATGTAGGAGAAGCTACGGTGGCCTGTGCTGGCCTGTAAGGTGCCAGTCATTTTGGTACTTCCAAAATGATGTTCCTTGATAGATTTATAAATTGTATTTTATTATGTAAAACTATAGGTCAAAGCTTACAAGTAAGATAGCAATAATTAAAAATGAAATGTCCTATATAGAGCCGTTTGTCCGTTCTGGGCTACTGTAGAAACATGGCGATGCAACATGGCGGGCTCCCCATGTAGATATAAAGGGCTCAAACGAAAACACCACAATTCTTATTTTCATACACTCATTAAAACATACTGATGAATATTATATTCAATTTATGCCAAGTCTGTTCTGCTAGACGCCATTAAATTCTACACACTGCACCTTTAAAACAGTCAATGGAAATATTAGCAAAGACAACAATGACTACCTCAGATCCTGTCAGGATCTGGGCTCACCTTGGTGTCTGTGCGATAGGTGAAGTCCAGGACTCTCACCCCATTGGCCCACACAGAGACAGGCGGTGACGGCACCCCGAACACCCTCAAGCCCGCCAGCACCAAGCCGCTCAGTGCCCCGTTCTTCCTGATCGGGTCACTCACCACCTGGGACTGTAGTGGGTCATCAGAATAGGAACAAGATGAAGTGTTTCCTTACATTAAAGGGACTACGTGTAGGATTTTGACATGCATATATCGCTTTAATTTGCAAATATATGACCAGGTTGTACTTTAAGTAATGTCGATGCAGGGATATTTGGCACTGTTCTTTCATAACTTTTTAATTTGTACGTTTGTGATTATAACTAGCATTAGTAATTGTCTGGACCCACTGCACTCCAGTGCTCTGAATGCACCTCGAGCAGGCTGCAGTTCAAGGGGTCAGTAATGAGAAGGAATTTATGATTCTTACATGTAGTACCTTCAAAGTAACTCTTTTGAACATTTTTACCTTAAAGTGGCTCTCTTGTAACGTAATGTGACTTACAAAAGCTAAAGAACACCCTTCATGGTCTTTTGTTTGGACGTTATCACCTCACGGTTAACATATACTCCTAATGTGACAGTGTTTTGTAGTAAACATATACATACCACATAAAAACGATGAAGCTAGGTGGCATAGCAGGCAATGTAGTTGAATCGCCTAGCCTATGGTAGAGCAGTCACCTGAAGCATGTTATGGATGCCTAAGAACCCATTTTGAGTTCAACTTCCTTACTTTCCAAGGAAAATGTATTCTTCCTCAAGCCTCTTAATTAAATGCCAATCTGAAGTGTCCAGTCCAGACTAGTTTCAGGTGTGGCACCTTGATGTTGGAACAACCTGCGATCTGCAGAATCCCTCTGTGGAGTGTGTGTTGTTGATAGCTGGTTTACAGCCTCACCTGGCCCCAGTCAGACTGAGGGCTGGGCTGGGTGGAGCTGCACACCTGTGGTGCATGAGCAGTCATGTCACCCAGGATAAACCAGCTATCAACACACACACTTGTTTTTTGCCCTTTTGGAGTCTATAGGGTTAGGGGGCATCATAAATATATGGCCTGCAAAGCCATTTCACTCTAGGTTTCCCCACCTGGCCAGCGATGAAGAGGACGTAGCAGAAGTCTCCCGTCTGGAAGGTGTCCAGGCTGTCCCCGTCGTCCCAGAACAGGTCCCCCTGGGCCCAACCCCGCGAGGACAGTGCCACCGTGAGGAGGAAAGGGTTGCTGCGCGAGGCGCTGGTTGTCAGGGCCGGCTCCTGCAGAAATAGACGGGATTTTGGGAAAGGAAAATGTAGACGACAAATTATGCCAAATGCACTATTTTATCGGTGAAAAAATATTTGGTACTCATGATTTCATAACTATTTTTTGGGGAGAATATAACGACAATGGGTCAAATAAATGGTTACTAATAAACACATACTTACACTCAACTAGTGTATTAGTTGAGTGAAAGATGACCCCATTGTGTCTACGCTTTACTCAAAAATCCTGTCTGTCTAAGCAAACAAACAAACAAAAAAATCAAAGAATCATGTTCATCAGTTTTCATACGAGTTTACTCCAGTGCCAAGTCCATCTCTCTATTCCTTCATTCGATCTCCTGAACCAAGGAGAGGCGAGCAGCTTCTCTGTACCCCCCCGTACTCTGACCTGTTGTGGGATGATGTGTCCCTCTCTCACGTGGACGTTGATAGTGTCTAGCGGGGCTGGCAGGAGCAGGTACTGGCCCTTACTGTAGAAGGGCTGGCCCTGGAACCACAAACCACATATTGATCAGCCATTTGTAATGGCTGATCAACATCGCACCTGGTGGTATGGGAGCCCTTTAACAATGGGAAACCTTTCGGGTTACGCACAAAAACCACAACCCACCATTGGCAATTGTGGTCTTTCTCAGTGAAGGCAGAACATACACCAATTATCAACATTGGGTTGGCAGTACTTGAAATAGAATAGAATTGATTAAAAGATAAATGTTCTTGTTTTTTTAAGCAGGGAGGTGTGAATGCTTACATCGTCCAGACTGTACCAAGTGCCCGGGGGGAGGTAGGCAGCCAGTTCCACAGCCCCTTGCTCCAACACAGGACTGATGAGTAGCGAGGGCCCCCACAGGAACTGCCTGTCTATGGTCTGACAGTTGGGATCAGTGGGGAATCTGAAGGGAGGGGGGGGGGGGGGGGGGGGGGGCGAGGGGAGGGGAGGGGGATAAGCTCAGAGCTCCCTATTCTTTTGCTTCTGACATACATGGAGGAGAGGAGAGGAGAGGAAAGGAGAGGGGCAGCAGAGGAGAGGAGATCTGCAGGGGGAATATGAGAGGGGGAGTGGAGAGGGAGACAAGAGGGAAAGGAAGAACAAAAGGATAGGAGAAGGAGAGAGTAGAGAAGAGGAGGGGAGTCAGGAGAAGAGAAGTATACAAGGAGGATATAATAAGGAGTGGGATAAAGAGAGACTCACTCTAGGAAGAGAGGCCGGGCCACCGTGTCTGCAGAGGTGTGTGCGTGAAGGAAGAGTGTGTAGAGGAATGGAAGGAGGGAGTAGCGCAGGTTCAGCGCCTGACGCATGGCCGCCTGGGCTCTCTGCCCAAACACATAGGGTTCCTGGGGCTAACACACACACACAAAGACATTAGAATGACCTCTCTTAGTACATGATACAGATGCACCGTTCTAGACACTCTAGTAAAAGAAAATCCTAATGCTACAATAACGGCTATAAGACAAAGGCTCAAAAACGTGACAACCAAACCAAAGTAAATACCTCAGCTTGTTCAAACAGGACAACAAAAGACATTGTGTGCAGAGCCAATACGCAACGACATGCAAACACAGACACATGTAGGGGCAAGGCTGCCCGTCTTACCGCGTTGGGCTTGTCGTTGTGGTTCCTCATGAAGGGGTAGAACGCGCCCAGCTGCATCCAGCGCACACACAGCTCCTCTGTGGTGTCCCCCCCGAAGCCACACACGTCAGCGCCCGCCAGCGCCACGCCCGACAGGCCCAGCTGCAGCACAGCTGGAAGGGGGAGGGGGGGGTGGAGTGGATGGAGGAGGTGTTACGACCGGGGCTCTGAGGCCGCAACAAAAAGGGAGACCATGCATGCCATTAACAAAATCAAAAACTTTCCTATGAAGGATCCTATAAAGTGCGTGTGGGGTGTGTGGATGTATGGAACATGTATGGTGGGAGTGTTGTATGGTGTGGATCAACCAAAAGTGGTGGCAGCCAGACTGCTCGTGGAGAATGAGAGCGAGAGCCGGAGGTGGCTGAACTTGTATAGCTCCAGGCCAAGCCTGCCCAGGTGAACCACAGCCCCTGACGGCCCTCTCAGCACCACCCACCAGTCCCTGCCCCCCACAGGTGTAACCAAAGAGCCCAGCAGACGGAGTGAGAGGGCCGTCACAGAGGGGATAACAAACGAAAAGGTCGCACAAAATTTACCGGCGCATTTGCAGCCACATGAAAAAAAGTCAGGGTACTTTTTTTTTAATTTTGAGATTTTTATTTATTTGATTATTATTTTTATGTGATCACAGCGGATCCATTTTTGGGAACGTAGTGGTAGCTTTGTCTTAAAAAAACTACAACATATTGTGATATCGTGTGAGGTAAGAAAAAATATGAATCTGAGCCCTGTGAGAAGGTCATCCATTCTGTTCTCCTGCACCACACGCGCACATGCACACACACACACACACACACACACACACACACACACACACACACACACACACACACACACACACACACACCTCCTTACCAGGAACGGAGTAGCGCAGCTGCTCCCAGGTGCTCTGGACGTCCCCTGTCCACACCCCGGAGAAGCGCCCGATGCCCGAGAAGGACGACCGGGAGAGGACGAAGGGCCGCTTCCCCCGGACCTCCAGCAGAGCTCTGACCACGCCAAACACATACTTTAACTTTCAGCTTTACTTTATTTATAAAGCAAAAGCCGTAAAAAACTCAAGCCAGAAGAAGTGCTGTACAGATTATTTTACAGTACAAGTGCACACACAGACAATACACATGCAGTCAAATTAGGGGACACAATAAAAACAGGAAATAAGGTGCATACACAACAGGCTAAAAATATACAATTAGAATCGTGTAGTTTTACTTTCCCAATGTAAACAGCAACTGTTCCTCATATAAGACTATTGTTATGAATATGAATGAGTCTGTGTGTGAAACCGATGTTTTACAAACATGTCCATACTGACAGTGTATTATAAACAGCAATCAGTCTTTCTAGTAAGCTGACTAGTAATCTGTGCTGAGAATGCTATAAATGTGTAAACTGCATTCATTTGTGAAATCCAATGTGAACATGTTTTCCTGAATTCACTCAAAAATGCAGCCAATTTAATGCTTTTTTAAATGCTTTGGTTGTTTTCAGAACTCTCCTTGTGCCTCATAAACTAGAAGTACACATAGGTTGTAAAAGGCACTGCATTTTCACACTTTTTACCAGATCCCTGCAGTGTGCTGTGTTTACCTATAGGTGGCGCTGGCCTCTGTCAATCCATACAGATTGTGCAGGTTGTAGTGGGTGGACAGGTTCTGCTGGGCGGACATGCAGAGGGTGCCCACATTCAGATGGCCTCCCATGACGCCCTCTTTTAACACACACACACACACACACACACACACCAATAAGGGCTAATAATTTGTAGATAATTTGGCTAATAGTAATCATGTCGAGGTTTCTCCGAATGTCTCAAAATGGTGGCTAAATGTTTGAGAATGACTACATGACTAATACAACCTACTAATAACAATAAAAAAACATCCACATAGGAACATTCGAATGTTAGTTATTATGTTGGTAGTAATGTTTTTTTGATCATTGTTTAGTAATTATGAAATTATGTGTCATTATGGGAGACATTGTTGTGTTGAAACTGCCACAGCATTTCTCATTGCGAGACGTGGCAAAACAGTTTTTATTAGCCTAGGTAACGGTATGTTTACATTGGGTTAGTATTTTACAGTACACTACAACTCTCTCTCTCTCCTCTCAATAGGGTGGAGTATCGCCATTTGCCGACAAGAAATCCCATGATGCATTCTGATGTACAAGCCCTATTCCGGGTGGAAACCAGGTCAACGCCTCCCCCTATTGTTCTAATGCCTGTTATATGATATGGTATATGATATGGACTCTCACTCGCTCTCTCTTGCTGATATCACCCTCCATTGCACAGATAAGGACTACCTGCTGTATTGACCTAACTAACCGTACGCCCCACTTACAGTTTAAGTCCAGTACCAGCGCACATCCTGCTTGTAATGTTGACAGCAAACCATCTACCGTGCCTCCGTAAACACACGTCCGTTGAGCGTTCATTATGTCGTAACACCTGTGGTGTTCCTACCTACCTTTTAGTCATTTGGTTGCCAGTGGTAACCAAAAAAGACCCTAAAAGCGAGGCTTATATGGAAGCTAACACCGGATTTAAGGGAACCAATCTAAACGCCGATGGTGTCATTATTCTGTAGCCATTACACTGTGCAATCAACATTTACTTCACATTGATACTTGTATGTAAGTATTCAGATATACATCATTTTATTAAAATGGTATTCAGATTCAGATTTTTTTACATTTTCCTAGTACCCCCTGCAATCCTTCAAAGTACCCCTAGGGGTACGCGTACTCCCATTTAAGAAACACTGCTACAGTCCACATGTGTCGAAGACAAGGCCCAGGGGCCAAATCAGGCCCTCAGCCAAATTCTATTCGGCCCGCGCAATCATTTGAGTTTTCAATACATTTTTGATGGACGCTATATCCAAGGATGCATTATTATAATATCAGTACCACTCAATGCTTCAGCAGCAACAACATTGACTTTATAGGCGCCAACCTGCTGTGGCGCATTTAGTTGGACTCCAGCAAGAGAGGCAGCCATGCCATTCCTCGCAAATTGCCATGCAAATGACTAATAGAAAGTGACTGAGGAGGAAATGCACCTTGGTCTGCTAAATGGCAAAGAAAACTTCAAAAGCTTCCAGATCGAGCGTTAGAGAAAATAAAATGGTATGCGCATAGCGACTGGTCAGAAGAATGGTAGATTTGATTAAGGGGTTGGTGTCATGTCACACACTCACTCAATTTGATATCTAGTTGATGAAAAGGGACCGTTTCACATTGCCCCTTAACAGTTTTGCTTTGATTTATTTCTTGTTAAAAACTTACTGAATCACCATCATTATAAGAGTCTGTTACAAGAGTCATTGAAACTGGCCAATGGTAAGTGATCCAGTAGACTTACTGGGCGTATAGGGTGGAGTTTCCAGGTCACTGTCTGGGCAGCCGTCCACTGAGCCTTGCACAAAACTGGCTGGCTCGTTCATGTCCTGGGAGGAGAGGAAACTAGATGAAATCATCTTGATGTTAATATTCATATAATCCTGGATCCAGAAGTTCGACTACGCTATAGCTGAACTCCTGAGGGGAGACTGCACAGCGCCTGGGCCGGAAACCAGAAAGTGCGAGGGGCGGAGTTACGCAGTGTGGTTTGACTTTAAACGTTTACATACACTTTGTCTAAGGACGTTGGTATCCAGACAGGACTTTTAGCTTGTCTTCTCACTGGCTAGAAAAAAGTTTGCTGTTGGCCAAGGATGGATACTGACAATGGAAAGACAATGCTATCGTTAGCACCTCTTCTGGATCCGAGATTAATGGTCCGCCATATCACGTTTGTTGTGGTTCCGCCGGTCAGATGGTTTCCAGGAGAGACCCATTCCATGTAACGCGCATCTACAGATCCCCGCCCCCAGCAACATGACTGGTCGAAATACATTTGAAGTGAGAGAAAATGAAACGCCCCGTTCACCCAGATTTGAGCTCGTCTGCCATCAGACTTTAGATGTAAATCTAAAGTCTGATTTGTGAGACTAATATTCACATGAAAATAATGGTGTGTGCGTGCATGTGTTCGTGTATGCATGCGTGTGTAAACAAAACTTACAATCCACAGCCCGTCTACTTTGACAGTGGAGTGGAAGCTGTGAATGCAGTCCCTCCACCAGAGGATCGTCTCTGGGTTGGTGAAGTCAGGGAAGGCCGTCTGGCCCGGCCACACCTGGGACACACAGTGTAGGAATACAGAAATACAGACCCAACACAAGCCTGGTTAGCACTGGCTGCTGCTGTGTTAGCATAAGGCGATTCAGTGTAGGAACACAGTATAGAAACACAATATAGAAACTAGGGCTGCAACGATTAGTTGATTAATCCATTAGTCGATCAACAGAAAATTAATCAAATCAAATTTTCAAAAACGATTCATCGTTTAAACGATTAAACATTTGCTGTTTGATGCTTCATGGATCATTATAAAATGAATACTTTTCTTTTTCTTGGCTGCATGTCAGATAAAGCAAGCACATTTAATGCATAACTTTGAACTCTGCTAACTTGTGATTGGCATTTGCTATTTATTACATTTTCTAGACTAAATTATTAATCGATATTTGTGAAAAAAATATTGTTCATTGTTATGAAAATAATACACAAACATATCGAGCAAAGATCAATTATCACAGCTGCAAAATACAAACAAACAAAAATAAACATAAACAGTTGAGCCTGACCTTCCCAATGAGCGTCTGTCCTGTAGCGTTCTTAATGAAGACCCCTCTCCTCTGTCCATCCTCAAAAGGAGGGTAAGTACCTTCAGGACTGGTGCTGCTGATACCCGGATCCTGAGGAGGATGAGGAAGAGGAAGAAGGTGAAGATGAAGATGAAGAAAATGATGGACTGGGCATGGGGAGTTTTGTCTGAGAGCACTGACACCTATTGGAAGAATACAGGAACTACTTGATTCTCTGTGGTGTTTACTGGTTCAGTGTGACCAGTTATTTTAATGCAGTTTGTTCAATTTGCATACTTCCACTTGCACTTGCTATTTTAAGTACAGAAGTGCGTTCATACTAATAAGTATGGCAAAATGCAGTGCACTATGACTATGGTGTACTCAAAACGGTCAAAAGGTTGATTGTGGAACGGTGGACACTTCTCACCCTCAGTGGTTGCCAGTTGATTTTTAATAAAGTCAAGCGAGCAAGCAAGCCAACAGATATTTGGCGGTCAAATGTTGGCGATAATGTTCCACCCAGTTGCAATTCCCCATTAAAAAGAAGAAGCGGTCGCGATTGTCATTTCCAGTAAGTGCACGTTGACCGTGTTCAATGTCAGTACTACATGGAAGTGTACTGACGGAAGTATGTGAATTGAGACACACAATGTGTTGACAGCTGTTTGACCATTAGGGTGTTCATGGTTTAAAAATACTATAGTAAGTTAACATGAGAGTTAAAATGTGTTTCTTTAAGGTATAAATAGAGCGCGTTAGTTGGTGAGTTAAAACAGGGTTTTTATGGTTTGAAGTAGGGATGTGACAGAATAATCGATTATTCGATTATTTGTTAATGACGGCAAAAAACAATTTTTTAAGTCAACTTTTTTTTGTGTTTTTCTTACTTGTTAGTCTTCTATGATCTTAAACATAGTAATCTATGCTATTTTTAACAGTTTCTAAAATAATAGAACCCGTCCCAACACTGCTAATGGTTAATGGTTTTAATAAAGAAGGGTTTTAGCAGCTGTTTAAGGCAAAAGATCTACCAAAATTTAATAAACATGAATAGAACAGGTAGCGATCTTTTTTCCTTTTCTGGCGATTCGTCTCCCACAATAGCGCTTGTGTGATTTCTCTTTGGGTGAATAGCGCTAGTCCTGCCATGCCTTGCACGGCACAATGCTCAAACCACCTATTTGCTTTGTGATAATTGGAAGTCGGCCTACTCTCATACTATGGAAGCAGTGTGTCTTCTGAAACTTTTAGGTTACATAACCGAGTCGGACTCGGACCAATAAGTGGATCTGAAAGCCACTGGCATCCACGCAGCAATCCTACGTGATATTGTAGTTTTGTCCTTTGTGTTATTAAAATAACGCATTTATTTTAACAAATTGAACCGCTTCAGAAATTAACAGGAAAAAGGTCTCTGCCGGCTCGATTCAGACGCACACGGCCATATCACAACATACCGAATCATCACAAAAACGAAGTTGGAGGTGGATAATTAGGCATGTCATTGAATGCGTGAGGGAGACAGACAAGAGTAGAGGATGGATGTGCACTCCGACGGCAAATCCACGCTTCCACATTTTCAGATCACCAAAATGTAAGGCCAATTGATTGATATTGGCCGCAACATCAATAGATTTTTAGCTGTTTGGCACCTCTCAATATTTACGGTGCAATGCAGCTGCAAAGATTTTGCACCGCAAATAGGAACATTTCTACCGCATTCGGCAGCACCAAGGTGCAGCATTTCTGACCCTATCGGTGAATCTGAATAATCAATTATTCGCTCATACCACCTGTTAACAGGTAGGCTTATCTGTGCTGCCTACCTTGCACAGCGGTCTTTTAATAAAAGTACTGGACAAGAGTCATTCTTCGGTCATTCCGACATTCTTTATTTTTACCCACTTGGTCTCTGGGACGCATTTTTCAGAAAAAACACCGAACACCGAACAGTAGGGGTGGTAACGTCCCGTTATATATGAGATAGTGCCATCACGTGACACCCTATGCCATAGAGGGCGCAACAGCGCCCTCTCTTGTACAAGCATACAATTATACATACATAAATACTCTCAACACTCCCACTTATGAATGATATGTATACTGTACAGCTTTTACATAAACAAAAAGCAAAACAAGATAATAATAAACAAATGGATGTCAAATAATGACATTTTACACACCAAACATGACACCTGCAAATTTTTCCAGCTTAAGTCTGGAGGCGGGTTTTGTCATAACATCTGCAACCATGTCGTCTGTGGGACAGTAAACAAGTGACATCTTATCGTCCCTTACGATAGATCTAATGAAATGATATTTAATGTCCACATGTTTACATCTTTGTCTACACACAGGGTTCTTAACGAGTGCAATTGCTCCCTGGTTGTCCTCATAAACAACAGTTTTCCCATACACATAGGTATCTATACCTTTCAGTAATTGCTCCAAATGGATACACTCTTGCATTGTTAGAGCTAGGGCCATGTATTCGGCTTCGCACGTGGATAGCGCTACTGTGGGTTGCTTCTTGGCTTTCCAAGAGTCCAAAGAGCTGTCTTTCCCCATACTCACACAATACCCTGTGGTACTGCGTCTGTCACTGGTGTCCCCAGCCCAGTCTGCGTCGCTATATGCCCGTAGGCCTAGACTCGAGTCGCTCTTTCTGAAACAGAGCTTTTTGTCTGTAGTACCCCTGAGGTAGCGCAAAACATGTTTCACCGTAAGCCATTGTTCCTCTGTAGGGTCAGCAAAATGCTGAGATAACTTGCTCACCACGAAACATAGGTCAGGACGTGTACAGGTTGTCAGGTAAATGAGGCTGCCGACAGCCTCCCTATACTTCTTCACATCAGACATTTTGGGTGCATCTTCAGAGTAGTCTAATTTTTGGTCACATGGCGTTTCTCTAATTCTACACTCCTGCATGTCGAAGCGTTCGAGTATTTTCTCAACATACCTCTTTTGTGACACTTTTACACAGCCATCAGACTGGCTGAAATCCATGCCCAGAAAATATTTCAAACTACCTAGGTCCTTCATCTTAAATCTGGTAGAAAGCATACTTTTCACTGCCTTCAGACTCTCACGGTTGCTGGCTGCGATGATGAGATCATCCACCCAGATAACTATTATTACTTTCCCTGCCTCTCTTTTGTCTTTTGAGTATACGCAGTGGTCTGCCGGATTCTGGATGAAGTGGTCATCTACCAGACATGTGTGGAGCATCTCATTCCAATTACGCCCCGACTGCTTCAGGCCGTAAATTGACTTCTCTAGTTTGCACACTAGCTTCCCTCCCTCTTTTTCGTAACCTTCTGGTTGTTCCATATAGATGTCTCGATCGATGGGGGCGTGCAGATAGGCTGTTTTTACATCCATCTGATGCAATATCAAGTTGTCTTGGGCTGCCTTCTGTATCACTACCCGTACACTGGTGAAATTGGCTGTTGGGGAGAACGTTTCCCCATAATCTATCCCTGCTCTCTGACTGTATCCTTTCGCTACAAACCTAGCTTTGTACTGATCATGTCCGTCAATGTCCCCCTTGATTGAGTATACCCATCTCCCTCCCACTGTCTTCCTGCCCTCCGGCAAAGTAGTCAGGGTAAAGGTCTGGTTTTCCTCTAAGGACTTCATCTCCTCATCCATCGCTCTCTTCCACTTTCCTGACTCAGTTGATGTCATGGCCTCTGTAAAGGTCAAAGGTACACCACAAACTGCTCGGTAACAATAATCTACACTAGTGAGTGTACTGTCATCAGTATCTGCCAGAGTATAATCTCCCAGGTATCCCGGAGGTTTACGCTCTCTGGTGGGATATCTCCCACTGTCTGAGGCATTTGACGTCACCGTAGGGTACTTCTCGCCATCACCCTTCTGTTCTGACTGCTGATCGTCGGTCTGTACATCTGCGTTCAGTATACTAGGCTGTGGAGTCTCTACTGTGTCGTCACAATCTACTTTGGGGTCCAGTTCTAGGTCTTGTGTCTGGGTCTCGCTTTCACAGGTTGTTTTGGTGACGAACTTTACCAGTCTGTGCTTTTGCACTTTTCCCCTACCTGGGTAGTAGACTAGGTAGGCGGGGCTGCCCTTGTCATGTCCTACAAAGAGTCCTCTCTCACACCTAGAATCTAGTTTTCCTCTGTCTTGTTGGTAGGCATAGCACACTGACCCGAATTTATGCATCTCAGCTAGATTGCACCTTTTGCCTGTCATTGCCGTATACGGGGTAGTGCCTATGTGCTTGTTAAAGCAACGGTTCCTGGTATAGGCTGCTTCCTGTAAGGCATAGTGCCATAGGCTCTTAGGTAGGCCACTGTCGATCAGTTTACATCTGGCCATCTCGAAAAGAGTGCGCCCTTCCCTTTCAGCTATCCCGTTCTGGTGTGGGGAGTAAGGACAGGAAGTCTCGTGTCTGATTTTATTCTTTCTCAGTAGTGTCTGAAATTCTCTGTTAGTGAACTCTGTCCCGTTATCTGATCTAATGCATTTCACAGTGCCATAGGGGGCTACATCTGCTAGATACTTCTCAGTGGCCTGTACTGCATCGCTTTTCGCTTTCAGGAAATAAACAAGCACCGCTCCTGTATACACGTCTGTGAAAGACTGCATGTACTTGAAACCATCTATGGACTCATTGGTTACTGGACCTGCTAGATCTGTGTTCACTAGTTCAAGTGGCGTCTTTACCTTATCAGTCGGATCTCTGTTTCTCATTTGAGTGAACTTCCCCTCTATACATACTGTACATTCTTTATCAGGTCTACGCTTTGCACCTTTAATGTGCATGCCTTCTGTTACATCCTGTAATTTCAAGATATCCTCGTAATTGCAGTGACCCATTACCTCATGCCATGTTTGTATATCATAGCTGACATGACACACATCATGTACATCACACTCAGTTTGCAAGTAGTACATCCTCTTATATACATGAATATCAAAACTTGTGCCATCCGGCGTCACTATGACATCTTTACCTTCGTTGAAGAACACTTTGGCACCGTGAGTGGTAGCAGACTTCACTGAGAAGAGTTCTTGAGGCCATGAGGGGACATAGAGAGCGTCCTTTAAAGTCACTGTACACCGGTGTCCTGCGCTGTTCAAGAGACATACCTGTGCGTCCCCTCTGCCTTGCGCCACTCCGACGGTACGCTTCCCGTCTGCCAGCTCCATGCTGTGTCTCTCCGGCTTGAATGTGCTGTCGAAGTTCTTAAACTTGCTCCGGTCGTTGATGATGTGGGACGTTGCGCCCGTATCCACGATCAGCCCCATTTTCTGGCTCTGCAACCGTTGTCCCGAGAGCGCGGCATCTCCCGCCTGTGCTCTGAAGGTGTGGTCTCCTCCTCCCGCGTTTCCTTGGGTGTCATCTGGTGCACGACCTGCTCTACGGCCCACGCCGCCGCCGCCATCTTGGACACACGCACAACGGGCACTCCGTTCACGCTCCTTCTTGGTGCACACTTTGTCTGTGTGCCCCCTGCTTTTGCAAAAGCTGCACCAAACTTTCTCTGCGCATTCATCCCTTCTGTGGCCCTTTTCTCCGCACCGCCAACACGCCATCTCCACCGGCCCAGTCTTTTTCCTTGGCGCCACTTGGACCCTCAGCACCCTTTCTCCCGCCTCTTCTGTGGTTGAGTCAGAGTCTTCTGTAGCCTCGAAATTTCGCAACTTTGCCTTGAACTCTCCCAGCTTCATGTCCGCTGAGCCGTGCGTCACCATCAGTGTGAACGGCTTGTACTTCTCTGGTAATCCTCTCATGACCATCGCCATCATTAGTCCCTCACTCGGTGCTTCACCTGCACCCCTGAGCGCCGTGATGATCTGCTCGGCTCGGATAATGTACTCTGTTACAGTCTCGTTGTCCGCTTTCTTCAGCGCAGTCATTGTTATGTACAGGGAGACAATCCGCGGCCTACCTTTCCCGATGTAGTGTTCTCTTAGCACTTTGAGACTGTCTCGGCCATTGTCCTTTGTGTCTCTGAATATCAGTCCCAAGCTTATATTGTCAAGTAGTGGCGCCAATGCACAATAGGCGTCCGCATTTAGCTTGTCGTCGTTAGCCTTTTCTTCCACCGTCAGTGGTCCAGCAGGCTCTGTGAGGATCGTCTTCTTCAATCCCACTCCGTGCATGCAGCATAGCATCCTTTCTTCCCAGAGCTCATACTCCTCTGCTTTCCCGTCAAACTTGGGCCATTTGTTTCTGCTCGCCATGGCTTTTTGTGTTCGTAGCTCAGTTCCGCTCCCTTCCTTCTAGCTATTTTGGGTAGCTCTCCTGTATGATAGTTACCAACGCACGTGTCCGTCCAACTTTTCAATCATTGCCGTGCCTGGGCCCATAACCTGTTAACAGGTAGGCTTATCTGTGCTGCCTACCTTGCACAGCGGTCTTTTAATAAAAGTACTGGACAAGAGTCATTCTTCGGTCATTCCGACATTCTTTATTTTTACCCACTTGGTCTCTGGGACGCATTTTTCAGAAAAAACACCGAACACCGAACAGTAGGGGTGGTAACGTCCCGTTATATATGAGATAGTGCCATCACGTGACACCCTATGCCATAGAGGGCGCAACAGCGCCCTCTCTTGTACAAGCATACAATTATACATACATAAATACTCTCAACACCACCCACCGATTATTCGACCATGAAAAATGTGAGGTGTTCACATCCCTAGTTTGAAGATATGTATTTTGGAGAACAACTGACCAGTATGAGGATATACTTCATCCCTCTACGATGGAACTCCTCCACCATGTCTGGTAAATCCCCGAATCTCTGAGGGTCAAAGGTGAACACCCTGCTCTTGTCTGCGTAGTCCAGGTCATTCCACTGCACATCCTATTTTAATCATTAGAAACAAGTCAGTTCACAACAACAGAAG
The DNA here is from genome assembly GCA_030340625.1 of Merluccius polli. Classification (NCBI taxonomy): domain Eukaryota; kingdom Metazoa; phylum Chordata; class Actinopteri; order Gadiformes; family Merlucciidae; genus Merluccius; species Merluccius polli. The sequence continues at coordinate 71,842 of JAOPHQ010002325.1, forward strand.
TCAATGTTAACATTACACATGGATCCCATGACCACCTGATAGATGTTTGCAACATTTTCAGTTGAATTTGGAATTTCGACCGAATTTAAGATTTGAGCTAGACTAGCTCAAATCAGGCCAACTTATCGGCCTGTTATTAATTTCTACGGTAGAGAGCAATGTCAATATTGTTCCTATATAAATTCTTAAACAATACAACATAAACAATATAAAAACAAATACAATAAAAACAAAATACAATCAAAAATACAGTAAAATATAGTATGTCACCAAACATATAATTTACCAGTGGGAAGTTGTGCATGTGCATGCGCTGTACCACGGATCGGGTCTCATTGGTGGTGGAATAGCCCCATCGACACAGGTGGAAGCCCAGCGACCAATAAGGAGGCATCATGGGGAAGCCTGGCGGGAGGGATAAAGGTCAACCAATCACATCTCAAAAGAATCAACGCTAAATAAATCTCTTATAGATATACTAGAACCTCATGTCACAATTGCAAAAAAGAACACTAAAATAAAACCATTTACATGACCCATCACCACAACACAGCTTATGATCCAAAGACTATTAGGGTATTGACTTTGGATGAATCGGAGCCCCATACCAATGACCTGGAGGTACTGTCGCACCACGCTCTGGGGGTCGGGGCCCAGGAAGACATACAGGTCCAGGATTCCGCCTAGCGACACCCAGGTGAGGGCAGGCGTGGGCTGCAGGGCCACCTCTTCAGGATGACACACATTTACAAACAAACAAAAAAAAATCACATAGTAAGTGTCGATATGACATATAAACACGGGGTGCACTAAAGTGTCCTAATTTTACCACCACCACCAGGTGTGAGCTACCCTATCGTGACATCACACGTGGGAGTGTCCAGCCAGACGTCTGCTGGACAGATCAGTCTCTACCAGTGGGTACAGTCCACTGGGTTGGCTGGTGGGTTGATCCAGGGTTTCTCAACGGCGGCGTTGAGAAAAGGTTTTGAGAACCCCTAAAGGTGTGTGTGGAGGGGGGCGGCGCCTGGCCTGCAGGGGGGAGTATGGAGCACCGGGTCGGCTGGGGCGATTGGGTCTGGGTGCGGACACCTGTAGGCACTCAGGCCCAATCAGGAAGTGTGTATTTATGTGTCTGCTCTGCCTTTCAGTAGAGGACGGGATACGGGGAGTGCGGAGCACTCGCGACAGCAAAAGGCAGAGAGCCTGGCAACTCCTTGGTGGAGACGGACAATCCATTTACGTGTACTTTTGATTTGTTTATTGTTCTGGTGTGAACAATAAACCGTCTGGACTGAAAATCGCTCAAACCTGTCTCCGCCCACTCATTGAACCTTTACAGTGGCGCCCAACGTGAGGCGAGAGTGGTAGATGGAACAGGCACCCTTGGCGGCGTTACTCGGACATCTCGCGCAGATGTCCGAAAGGCAGGCGCAGGTGCAGCAGGCGCAGAACGAGGTACTCCTGGAGCTGGGCCAGGCGTTGACCGCCGATAGGGCGGTCCTACAGGAGCTCCTCGTCTCCGGCGACCGCGGCCGCGGACCCAGAGCGGCAGGAGCGGTGGGACCCATCCACGTCCCCAAGATGGGGGAGGCCGACGACGCAGAGGCCTTCCTGGAGACGTTCCGGGGGGTGGCCGAGGTCTCCGGGTGGCCACGCCAAGAGTGGGCTCACCGCCTCCTGCCGCTCCTGACGGGCGAGGCCCAGCTCGCGGCTCACAGTCTGCCGGCCGGGGCCCAGCGGGACTACGAGGCGGTGGAGAGAGCCATCCGGGACCGGCTAGGCCTGACCCCAGAGGAACATCGCCGCCGGTTCCGGGCCCTCCCGTTTGCAGAAGGCGATCGGCCTTTCACCTACGCGCAGCAGCTGCGGGACCAGGCGAGGAGGTGGCTGGGGCCCGAGAGGAATAACCCGGAGGAAATCGTGGAGCAGGTGGCCCTCGAGAGGTTCATTGAAGGGTTGCCGGCCCGAACGTCCACCTGGGTCCGGTACCACCGGCCCGAGAACCTCCAGGCGGCGGTCAACATCGCGGAGGGCCACCTGGTCCCCCCTCCGACGGACAGACGACCACCAGCACCAACCCCGAGCCCACGGACCGGCGCGGCGGCCCTGCGGGGCTACAAACCCACCCCGCTACCTAGAGCGAGGTGGAGGGGGGGGCCCAGTCCGGAGCAGACGCATGAATCGCCTTCCCCCCCCTTCCCGCAGACGGGCGATCAGACGGCAAGGGAGGGGTGTTGGCGGTGCGGACGGCCGGGACACATCCGGAGGGACTGCCCAATGATGGATGTCGGCCAGGTTGTCCGCGTCGCCGGTCCCCCGACCCCTCCCTACGGTCCCGGCGAGGCGTACCGTATCCCGGTGAGGATACAACGGGGTACGTACCAGGCGCTGTTGGATTCCGGCTGTATGCAGACTATGATCCAGCAGCGCCTGGTGCGGTCCGAGGCGTTGGTCGAGGCGTCGAGCGTTTCGGTGCGGTGTATACACGGGGATGTTCACACGTATCCCTTGGTCCCTATCGAAATTCATTATGGGGGGAAAACGCATAGAGTCAAGGCGGCGGTTAGTCCGGGCCTCACGTACCCCCTGATTCTAGGGTTAGATTGGGCTGGGTTTCCGGGGGCGGTTAGCGAGAGTGCGGGGGTACGGACACGACAGATAGGGACATGTAAGTCATGCGCTGTGTTCTGCGCCGATGCGAGGGTGTCCGACGCTGGTCAGGGATCGGGGGAAGAGGCGGGAGGTTCTCAACCCGAGGGCCGAGCGGCGACATTCCCACCGGTGGACGATTTCCCCCTTGAGCAGTCTCGTGACGCTACTCTACGCTCAGCCCTCGACCAAGTGATTTCTATTGATGGTCTTCGGGTACAGCCAGACGCAGTGCTGACTTACCCACACTTTGTGGTGATTAGGGACAGACTTTATCGGGTGAGTCGTGACACCCAGAGTGAGGAGGTTGTTACCCAGTTGCTGGTACCCAGGAGCCGCCGGGAAATGGTTTTTCAGGCGGCGCATTACAACCCAATGGCGGGCCATTTGGGGTACGATAAAACACTGAACCGGATAATGGCTCGGTTTTATTGGCCGGGGATTCGGGCGGAAGTGCGCGGCTGGTGCGCCTCCTGCCCCGAGTGCCAGTTGGTGAATCCCCCGGCCATCCCCAGGGCGCCCTTGCGGCCCCTTCCCCTGGTGGAGGTCCCATTCGATCGCGTGGGCATGGACATTATCGGGCCATTAGAACGTTCCGCACAAGGGTATCGATTTGTGTTAGTCCTGATCGACTACGCAACCCGATACCCAGAAGCAATTCCGTTGCGCAATATCTCCGCGAGGAGTGTTGCGCAGGCGTTGTTTCACGTCATATCGCGGGTGGGAATCCCAAAGGAGATTCTCACTGACCAGGGCACCAATTTCATGTCACGCACGATTAAGGAACTTTACGGGTTGTTGAAGGTCAAGGCCATCCGCACGAGCGTCTATCACCCAGCCACAGACGGCTTGTGTGAGAGGTTTAACCGGACGTTAAAGTCCATGATTCGGAAGTTTGTACTGGAGGATGCTCGAAATTGGCATCAATGGCTAGACCCTCTGTTGTTTGCGGTGCGGGAAGTGCCCCAGGCTTCCACAGGGTTTTCCCCGTTTGAGTTGCTCTATGGGCGCAGGCCCAGGGGCGTCCTGGACCTTATTAAAGAAAACTGGGAGGAGGGGTCCAGCGACAGTAAAAACGAAATCCAGTACGTCCTGGACTTGCGTGCAAAGCTCCACTCACTCGGGGTAATGTCACGTGAGCATTTGCGCCAAGCCCAGGAGAATCAGAAACGCCTGTACGACAGAGGGACTAGATTACGCGATCTCACACCGGGGGACAAGGTCCTTGTTCTGTTGCCCACCTCTACCACCAAATTACTCGCGAAGTGGCAAGGTCCCTTTGTGGTCACACGGCGAGTCGGGGACGTGGATTACGAGGTAGTGCGGTCGGACAGGGGCGATGCCCGACAGATCTACCACATCAACCTCCTGAAAAGGTGGAATGATGTGGTCCCGGTCGCGTTCGCCACAACGCTACCGGAGGGAGAGGAGCTTGGACCGGAAGTCCCTGCCCCGGGGCCCATCCCTCCGGTCGGTCGAGGAGAGGATCTGTCGGAGAGTCAGGCGGCGGACATGGTCTCGCTACAGCTCCAGTTCGCCGACGTCTTTTCGCCCCTGCCCGGTCGCACCCCGTTAATAACTCACGACATCGAGACGCAACCGGGGTTAACGGTGCGGACACGCCCCTACAGGATACCCGTGCACAAGCAAGACGTGATACGGCGTGAATTGGCAGCAATGATAGAGATGGGCGTCGTCGAGGAGTCCCACAGCGACTGGTGCAGCCCCGTCGTGCTTGTGGGGAAGCCGGATGGGGCTGTCCGGTTCTGTGTGGATTACCGTAGGGTGAATGCGGTGTCCAAGTTCGACGCCTACCCGATGCCTTGGATCGACGAGCTTGTGGACCGGCTTGGCATGGCCACCTATTACACGACTCTGGACTGCACGAAGGGCTACTGGCAGATTCCGTTGTCTCCAGCAGCCCGAGAAAAAACGGCGTTCTCCACTCCGCTCGGGCTGTACCAATTTAAGGTACTTCCGTTCGGGTTGTTCGGGGCCCCAGCCACGTTCCAGCGGCTGATGGACCGGGTATTGCGGCCTCACGCTGCATATGCTGCTGCCTACCTCGATGACATAGTCGTCTATGGAGACGACTGGGGGCAGCATATGCAGCGGGTGGCGGCCGTCCTTCAGTCGCTGAGGCGGGCGGGGCTCACGGCCAACCCGAAGAAGTGCGTGATCGGGCGGAGGGAGATCCAGTATCTGGGGTTCCACCTGGGGGGGGGGAAGGTCCGGCCGCAGGTCGGTAAGACCGAGGCGGTCGCTGCCGCCCCTCGCCCCAGGACCAAGAAGGAGGTGAGGCGGTTCCTGGGGCTGGCGGGGTACTATCGGCAGTTTGTCCCAAACTTCTCCGACCTGGCCAGCCCCTTGACCGACCTCACCCGGAAGAGGGCCCCAGATACGGTCCAGTGGTCGGAGCCATGTCAGGTGTCGTTTGATGCTATTAAAACAGCCCTCTGCGGGGAAGCCGTCCTGTGTGCTCCTAATTTTGCTCTCCCTTTCTCCGTGCAGGCAGATGCGTCGGATAGGGGGTTGGGCGCGGTCCTGACCCAGCAGGTGGGGGGGGCCGACCGACCGGTGCTGTACCTGAGCCGCAAACTATCGGACCGGGAGGGTCGGTACAGCACCGTCGAGAAGGAGTGTCTCGCCATCCGATGGGCGGTCGGCGCCCTCCGCTACTACCTGCTGGGACGCCAGTTCACCCTCTACTCCGACCACGCCCCCCTCCAGTGGCTCCACCGGATGAAGGATGCCAACGCGAGGATCACCCGGTGGTACCTCGCGTTGCAGCCATTTCATTTCCAGGTGACCCACAGACCGGGGGCGCAGATGGTCGTAGCTGATTTCCTCTCCCGTCCCGGGGGGGGGGGAGTAGGCTGCGGCCGGATGGGTCCCCGGCCTGTGTCGGGCGGTGGGGGTATGTGGAGGGGGGCGGCGCCTGGCCTGCAGGGGGGAGTATGGAGCACCGGGTCGGCTGGGGCGATTGGGTCTGGGTGCGGACACCTGTAGGCACTCAGGCCCAATCAGGAAGTGTGTATTTATGTGTCTGCTCTGCCTTTCAGTAGAGGACGGGATACGGGGAGTGCGGAGCACTCGCGACAGCAAAAGGCAGAGAGCCTGGCAACTCCTTGGTGGAGACGGACAATCCATTTACGTGTACTTTTGATTTGTTTATTGTTCTGGTGTGAACAATAAACCGTCTGGACTGAAAATCGCTCAAACCTGTCTCCGCCCACTCATTGAACCTTTACAGTGTGTTGAGTACCTATGGCGTTGCTGTTGAGCAGGAAGACACCGTGCGCTAGGCCGTCCTCCTCTTGGACCAGGTAGAACGGGTAGGACCCATAGAGATTAGCATTGGCCTGTAGCAGTGGGTGGGGGGAAAAATAAGAACATATGATTCCAAACCCGGCCAACATGGCCACCTAATCATCTCCTGGTCTCTAATTGGATCATCAGCATCATTCCTCACCTCTCCACTGTGATAGCGTTCTGGCGTATACTGGCTGCCGTGCATCACCCAGGTGGGTGCTACACACTGGTAGTGGATGAGGTGTCAACCCCCCCCCCCCCCACACACACACACACACACACACTACGTAAAGAGCTTTGGGTATCTTGAAAAGCACTATATAAATGTAATTAATTATTATTGTTGTTGTTGTTGCTGTTGTTGTTGTTATTATTATTATATACAATCAGTTGGTTAGTGTGGAGACTAGCATAGTAGTAGAAGAACTGAGGTAGCCATCCAAGCTGCTACCATAATATCGCTTTTCAAAAATGGATTAGATCACATCCCTAGCATCACTTCCTTTCTGGAATTATTATAATTGTTACTCTGGTGTATTAGTAAATCCTCTATGCACTCATCAGAAATCCTAAGGTAATGTAAGTACTTGTGAATGGTATTCAGTATTTCTACCAATAAAGCGTTATTAAAAAGATAAAAAGTGAGTCAAATTTCAAAGTAAACATGTACCGGCCAAGCAATTGTATTAATATGTAACCCTGAATCTTTTACCTGCCAAATGGTCAAATAAGGTGACAGGCGTTAATTTTGGACCCTGACAACAACAAACACCAAACCACACTCATCCCACGCCGGTTCTCATACTGACATGAGGCACCATGTCTGTGTTCCAGAACGTGAGAGTGGTCCAGTTGAGGTCCAAGCCCAGCGGGGTGTAGTGCTCCCCCAGGCCAGACAGCACAGAGGAGGCCAGGGAGGTGGACAGCTGCAAGTACTGGTCTGAGAACAGCAGCGGAGCCACGGTGGTGTTCATGCTGGACAGGAAGTGAGGTCACAGGGTCAGGTCAGTGGAGGGGAATGAGGTAACCGAGGTAATTCGGGAGGAGAATGAGGTCATTTAACAAATGACCTCATTCATAATTGGTGACAAGTCGGGTGTGGCTTTTTTGCAAATAGGTTTTAGAGTAGATTTTTTTGTAGATTTGTGGTTTTTAATTTAATAAATTCTTCTAAATAAAGAAAACTTTATTTAAAAAAAAGGATCAACTCACATTACACGTCCATTAGATTTACGTTGAATGATGAAACCAAAAGGGTCTGGCTGGAACTGTGTTGTATAGAGCGGGTCCTGGGGTGTGTTTGGACGGTTCAGCCCCCCGAAGTTACCAGCCGGGAGAGGAACTTCATACCGTTTCGACGAGGGGTCCTTCAACTAAAAAATATACGTCTATTGGGTGACTCATGCTGAAAAGTGTAATTAACCTAGTTTATATTTTGCATGTTTTTTTTCTTCAGAGGACTTCAATGAAACATCTTATAACCGGGTGCAGGATAGTGTAGTGGCTAGGGTGATGGGGAAAGGTTGTGGGTTCGAGCCCCAACTTCCACAACCCCAACTTCCCCAACCTACGGTAGGCGTCCTTGAGCAAGAGTCCCCTATGATCATAATGACTTTTGCTTTGGATAAAAACGTCTCCCAAATGACTAAATATAAAATAGTAACAGTAAAAAATGAATAAATAATCAGCTACATTTGTTCCGCTTTATTGCAAATATAAAAATGTTCATATTCAATTCCTGTGGGTGTAAAGTCAAATAAATACAAATGAATCATGAGTAGATAAATTATAATTAAAAAAGTTTAATATGAGCGTTCAACTTAGTCATCATTTATTTTAATAAAGCCTGTTTCAAAGAGACGCCCTTGGGCTCTGGTTGACTTTTGCTTTCTCCCAAATGACTAAATATAAAATAGAAACAGCAACAAAAAAAAACAACAACAATCAGCTAGATTAGTTTCGCTTTATTGCAAATATAAAAACGCCTCATGTTTAGAGACTCACTGTGAGGTGGAAGCAGCTGGCGGTCTCCTCCACGACCTCCAGGCGGAGGGTGGGGATGTCCCCCGGGAGGTAGGACGGGTCGGGCCGGACCAGGACCGCGGTCCGGCCTCTCTGGGAGGGGCGGAGCGGACCCATCCTGTAGCCGCCGTACGCCGCGGGATAGTAGCACCACGGCGGGCCGGAAGAGAGCGGGCCGCCGGCCGCCAGAGGGGCGTAGCAGCAGCCCCGCTCCTGGCACTCGGCCCGACTCACGACCCGCTCCCTGGCGCAGTCGAACCGGCTCGCCGGGGCCATGGCGCAGCCGGGAGAACCGGAGAACTTTTCCCGAACTTTCCCTTGACGGGTCACAGACGCAGCGCGAGGCGGTCCCGCGGACCCCCCAGAGGCGGGGACCCGTAGGACCGCCGCGCGGTCAGACCCGCGGCCGACGTACACGCAGGTGAGCACCGCAGCGGCGGTGATGAAGAGCAGCCCCGCCGGGACCGCAGACCTCATCGGTCGCCCTGTTGGTACGGTGGCCGTAAGCCAACTATGTGTACTTATAGCGTACTTACTGTCTTATAGGGGAGTATTAGGTAGGCGTTAGTAGGCGAATAAAGCTAACAAATACCATAGCGGTATAGTTATTATTATTGACATTTATATTGCTATTCCTACAAGGTTCTTCGCAAAAATATCAAGAAGTTGGTTCATAACGTTGGCTTCACAGACTGCGTTCAAAGTGAAACTTCACTTATTATTCGCTTATTGCGCCGCGTCGTCTGCGGACTACGGAAGGCGTGCGAGGACACACTGCGCGGTCCGCCGCCCAACACAGGGTTTTGGTATGGCAAGCCACAGGGTTAAAAGGTTAAAAACTGGACATGCTGCAGTAGTTAATCAGCGTTCATACGTGATTAAAGTGAATACAAAAAACAAAGCGGTAAAAACAACAACATACAGAGTTAGGCGGCTATATAAATCCAGTAGACTGCATGCTCTTTAAATAATATTGCTTTGGATTATTTCCTCTGCGGTTTTTTTTATGCATTATAGTCAACGCAGTTCATCCTCCCTGTAAAAAAAATAACGTCCAAATACAATTGTCTATTCCTTTTTTTTTTACATGACTATGTGCTTTAATAAACTGTTACGTGTCACACATCCTCCCCATCATGTGTCACAGGCAGACAACGCGGTGAGTAATAACCACATATAACAGGATGCGACTACATTCATGATATGCAGATGTAGAAGGTAGTGCATACAGAAGGCAATGGTTCGACTGTGAGGTAAATACAAACGAGATGCATGGAAATACATTATGTATCATTTCTACTATATAAAATACATGTAAGTATAAGCAAGTAATATCTTCATATTCAATTCCTGTGGGTGTAAAGTCAAATAAATACACATGAATCATGAGTAGATTTAAAATATAATTAAAAAAGTTTAATATGAGCTTTCAACTTAAATTAGACAACATGCGTCAGAAGTCAATGTTATTTTCTTTTTTATAAAGCCTGTTTCAAAGAGTCGCCTTTGGGCTCTGGTTCACGTTGACATCAAAGCAAAAAGGATTAAAAACCAACTGCTGGATTCAGACTGTATGTCTGAACACCCTTTGGAATAACGTCTTCTCCCGCCGAGGAAGCCAGTACAAAAAGCTTTGATTTAGAGAAAGAAGAAAAAAAACGGGAAAAAAAACAGAGCAGCGTAGCAGCATCAATGGACAAGCGGTACGTCGGAGCATAATTCACTTCAGAAGCACGTACCCCTCACAGCACAGTGTTAATCCCAAGGCACGGTGGCCGCCACAGAACCACTTGATTATCACTGATCAATCCCGACTCTCAATTACTGGATAGAAAAATATACATCTCTGCAGTGAGTCGATTCACTGAGTATGACAACGACGACGACGACGACAACATTGCACGATAAAACATCCAATAGCAACACAGTGATTTTGCCCCTTACTAATACGAGCCAGGTATTACTTTTTTTGGGGGGGGCAAAGAACAACACTGTTTGTGGAGAAGATGCCTGGTAAAATAAAGTACAAGATAGCAAGACAAGACAGCACAACTTTTAATGCCTCTGGACTTGCAGGACCATCTAGACTACTGTGTGTGTGTGTGTGTGGAGCGCTTGCAACCCGGACTAACGAGCAGAAGGCACTTAATTTCAGGGTGCTGCTGCTCTGCGTTGCCCTGCCTGCTGGTGAGTCCCAGGCACTGCAGGCCTGTTCCTCCCCAGCCCAAGGCAGCGATGGCTGCAGCAGAGCCTCAGAAGGTGTCTACTCGTCAACTCAACCCTCTCCCGACGCCACCTCCCTTCTCCTGCTGAATCCACACCTCCATCCCCGGGCTCACAGTTCACTCAGGCAGGCTGTCCCGGGCAGGAGGAGGGGAGGGGTTTAGGCTGAGTCTCTGCTCCTCTGCTCTGGGAGGAGTCTGTTCCCTCAGGGGACGCTCCCCCCGTGGAGGTGAGCCCTGGGGTGGCTGGCGACACAGTCACGGTCGGGAGGACCGTGTGAACCGGCAACGCTGAAGAAGATGCCGCCACCGCCACCACCACCGCCTCTTTAGGCGGTGTGTTTGGCACTGTCGCCATGGTTACCACATCAGAGACAGGCACCGGCTGTGTGGGTCCTGCCGCGGGCGGAGCTTGCGGTGTCGGCGATTCGCCGTCTGCTTGTGTGACGGGCGGTAATGTCTGTGGGTGTTGTGTTGGCGGTTCTTGTCTATTTGGTGTGCCTTGTGTGTTTGGCGTGCCTTGTGTGTTTGATAGGTCTTGTGTGTTTGATAGGCCTTGTGTGTTTGATAGGCCTTGTGTGTTTGATAGGCCTTGTGTGTTTGATAGGCCTTGTGTGTTTGATAGGCCTTGTGTGTTTGATATTGATAGGCCTTGTGTGTTTGATATTGATAGGTCTTGTGTGATTTGCTCATCTTGTTGTCTCGGTGGGCCGGGGGCTCTGTGTGTCCGTGCCAGCTCCTCCACGCTGGGGTAGTAAGGCAGGAAGGGCCTCTCATGTGCACAGGTGCGCATGCCCAGGTAGGTGTGCTTCAGCAGGTGAGGGAAGCGGGAGGTGAAGTAGGAGACAAAGTCGTCCGGGATGGAGCCCAGTGTCTCCTGCACCTCCACCGGCAGCTCTCTGTAGTGGTGCTTCTGTTGACCATGACGTCAAGAAAAAAAAAAGTCAGTTGAAGTGAGGGAATATGTTTGGACAGTTTGAAGCATTCATACTCTCCTTTAGGAAGGACAGGTTACCTTGTTTCTCATCGCTCGGAGCAAATCCCGGACCGAGCCACCCTTATAGGAGCGGAATTTGCGCAGATCTGACGGAGATCAAAAAAATGTACGTTTGAAAAGTCAGTCCATCTGCGTTGTCTCTTGACAACTACATTTTAACACAAGATGTAGGGAAATATTTTCTTAGTCTGAAACACTAAGCAGCTGCTCTGGCATGAGCAAAATAAACATTGTCCCAGAAAGGTCAGTTTACGAATAAGGGCACCACCCACAGCTCCAGCCTGCATAAACATAGGCTCATACCTGTTTGTAGAGGCACTGTGATGTGTTCTCTCCAATCACACTTGACTACAGCCCGCCCCCCTCGCTCTAGCTGTCTCACGATTGGTCCATCCAGTGGCTCCTTTTCTATTCGGTCACTGACGTCCTGCAGGGAGAGCAGAACAATGGCAGTTAATAAAAATGTGACATACAATGTAACTTATGATCTTCATAATTTTTACAACATGTAATAGATTCCTATGGGAATTTACTACTGAAATGTAATCTACTGTTATTATAACATGTTACCATAAAGAAACGTCCTCTAAATGGAATCTAATCGACAAATGCAAATAACAGAATACGACACGTGTAGCTAACAGCTTCATCTATGTACATTACACAATGGCAGCCGTGTTCCCCCCACCAAGCGTTCATGATCTCTGACCTGGAAAAACTGCAGCTCCCGCTCCAGCCTCCAGAAGAAGGGGTGTTTGAGGACGCTCTCAGCAGCGGGCCTCTCCTGGGGCTCCATGCGCAACATCTGCTCTATGATGTCTCTGGCCACAATGTCCTCTGGTGATCACAAGAACACACACACACACGTGAGCAGGTGGCCTGCTCCAGCTAGCAAAAGTAGGAAATACTGTCGATACATGTGGTAATTCATTGACTATGGCAATGCATTTACCACACATGTATAGACAGTATTTCCTGCATTTACATTGAACTACACTTTAGGGTTAGTTTAACCTTTAGAAACCATGAATGGACAACCACAGATGCAGAACTCGTGATAAATATTCGCTGTAGGTCTGCAACCATTATTTGATTAATCAATCGACATCAAATGAATCAAACTGTTATAATCAATTTATCTTTTAGGTCATTGATCAAGTACAAATACCACATTTGCTGTTTGATGGTTCAGAAATTCAAATGTTTGGTTCATAGATCATTATAAAATGAATACTTTAGTATTTCTTGGCTGCTTGTGAGATGAAGCAAGCAAATTTAAGATTGCTATTTTTGCTATTATTTATGACATTTTCTAGACTAAATGATTAATCGAAAAATCATCCATAGACTACTCGACTACGAAAATAATCGTTAGTTGCAGCCCTAATTCATTGTTTGTCCAAATTGCTCTTGCTGTGTGCTCAAGAAAACAGTGGCGTAGACAGGTGGTGTAGATAGGTGGTGTGGACATGAATCTGTGCTCTCCTCACCGTGTTTGTCGGGCACCAGTTTGTCCAGGCTGTAGGCTCCCAGCAGGATGTTGGCCTGCCTCTGCAGGGACCTTCCGAACGGGTGGCTGCCCTGGGACACCACGTAGTAGAAGACACAGCCGGCGGAGAAGATGTCCACCGTGCAGGTCTGCATGAAGAGAGAGACATCATGGGCAGTGGTTAATATAACATGACGAGAGAGAGAGGGGTGATGGCTTCCTCAACACGGAATTCATGGCCTACCCATGTTATTGACGGTGAATTGAGATGCAGTGCATGTCAGTAATGAGCAGGAAGGGGGAGCTAGGGGTCTTGCTCAAGGATGCTTACAGGTAGCACTCAGGGTCCAAAATGAACACCTGCCACCAGGCAATAGCTGATAGATTTCACCATTTGGCAGGTAAAAAAATGCAGGGTTAGCTGGAAGTCGAACACCCTAACCCCACTGCACTACACTATCCTGCTCTTGTGACAGGAAGTCAACAGATCCTCAGGCAGAGAGAGAGAGCAAGAGAGCGAGAGTGAGAGAGAGAGAGGCCATCTCACCGGGTTGTCTTTGCAGTCCTCGCTGAGCACCTCGGGGGCGATCCAGCCCTCGGTGCCCGGCACCCCGGACCTCCTGCTGAAGCTGTGGCGGCCCACCGCCAGCTTCTTGCACAGGCCGAAGTCAGAGATCATGGCCCGCACGCGGCCGTGGGCGTTGGGCATGGACACCAGGATGTTGTGGGGCTTCAGGTCCCTGTGGACTGGATGAAGGACACAGAATGAGACTCAAGCAGGGTATCAGCAGGTTTCAGCCAGTTCAATTTAAGACATTTTAATGCCACTTAGAACACAATTTAATACCGACTTCACAGCCCAACGCCGTATGGGTAAATGACAGTCCTCAACCTGGAATTGTTTTATAAGTATACACATTTATTTGTTCTAATTCTGATAGTTTTAAGCTGTGACATCCATCCCTACTTAGAAAGACCCAATGACAATGGAGAGTTTAGAGTATGTCGAAGGCTAGTGTGTGTTCTGCTGGCGGTGCGGGTTACCTATGTTGAGAGAGTGCAGGTGACTCAGTCCTGACATGGTCTGCTGAAGAAGGGTGACGGGTTCCAGGCCACTGCGGTCAAAATCCACTGTCTCCACATACTGGTAGGGGGAAGTCGAGGGGGGGGGGGGGGGGGGGCAGTTAATACTACAAGTAAAAACACAGAAACTGCAATGGCGGCGCGCACAGACGCAGCGGCTAGGAGCAATCACAACCGGCATAGTTTTTGCACTTTATTGGTGGCACTGGGCATTATTTTGCACGTTTTTGGGGCAGTGGCATTACAATACAGCCACTCTGAACTCCTGCAATTACACACTGGAGTACACCATCTACCAGCCGAGTACTACATCCCTCCTGAGATCATCAGACCATCTCCCGAGGACCCCGCAGCAGCAAGCCGGCGAAGGAGGCGCTGTGAGCGGCGGCAGAAGAGAGGTAAGCGGGCTGGCATATGGGCTAGGCTAAAGGCTAACCCATTCAAACCACCGCTCCCTACCATCTTCCTCTCCAACGCCCGGTCGATCCGCGGAAAGATGGATGAGATACGGCTACACATGGCGGCAAAGAGGATTATCTACAACTGTTGCTGCATGATTTTCACAGAAACCTGGCTGGACAGCACCTCCCCGGACGCGGCTATCGAGCTAGCGGGACGCACCGCCTACAGAGCCGACAGGACTGCGGACTCTGGCAAAAAGATCGGCGGAGGATTATGCATCTATACCAACAACTCTTGGTGCACCAACGTGGCCGTAGTGAGTAAACTGTGCAGTCCAGAGGTAGAACTTATGTTGCTAAAATGCAGACCGTTTTACCTACCGAGGGAGTTCACTGCTGTTTACATCTGTGCTGTTTACATTCCACCAGATGCTAATGCTAAGCTAGCGCTAGCACAGGTCCACGACAGCATAAACGACAGCTTAGTAGCTCATCCGGACAGTGTTTTTATAGCAGCTGGGGATTTTAACCATGCTGACTTGAAAACAGTTCTTCACAAATTCCATCGTAATGTGAAATGTGCTACTAGGGGAAACAAAACGCTGGACCAAGTGTACACTAACACAGCAGATGCATACAAGGCTCAGGTTTATCCACACCTGGGTCTGTCGGACCATCTCTCTCTGCTGTTACACCCACGGTATACACCTAAGATCAAGAGTGCTAGGTCTATCACCAAATCTAGGAGAACATGGCCAGAAGATGCCATCCCTATGCTGCAGGACTGTTTCTATCACACGGATTGGGATGTATTCAGAGGGCAGGGCACGGACACTCGTGAATCCATGGATGAATACACCTCCACTGTCCTATGCTACATAAACTTCTGTGTGGATAACGTTACATCTTGGAAACATTTTCGTGTGTATCTGAACAGGAAACCTTGGATGACACACAGTGTAGAACAGCTGATCCGAGCTAGGGACTTGGCACATAGCTCTGGGGATCCTGAGGCATACAGCAGAGCCAGGGCTACACTGAGGAAGGGCATCAATACTGCCAAACAACAACACCGGAGGCGTATTGAAGCCTGTTTCAACAACTCTTCGAACTCCAGGCAGGTATGGGAGGGCATCAGGGCCATCACGGACTACAAGAGCAAGGCAAGAGCAACATCTCCCTCAGCTGATGCCACCCTGGCTGAGGACTTAAACCACTTCTACGCCCGCTTTGACAGGGAAAACACAGATTCTGTGCTGTCCCCCCTTCCCTCCTCTGACCCTGTCCCAGTCCTGAGCTCTCATGAGGTAAGACGTGTCCTCCGCAGCATTAACATCAGGAAGGCAGCCGGGCCGGACGGCGTGCTGGGCCGGGTGCTGAAAGACTGTGCTGCAGAGCTAACGGATGTCTTCACCTCTATTTACAACACATCACTGTCTACATCATGGGTTCCCGCCTGCTTCAAGGCAGCCACTATTGTTCCCATTCCCAAGCAGTCAAATGTCACATGTCTGAATGATTACAGACCTGTGGCACTCACCCCTATCCCCGCCAAATGCCTTGAGAGACTGGTCATCAAACACATTAAAGGCGCAATACCACCAACACTTGATCCACACCAGTTTGCGTACACACAGAACAGGTCGACTGAGGACGCTATTGCCATCGTGCTTCACTCACTACTGGAGCATCTTGAGCAGAAGAACACCTATGCGAGACTCCTCTTTGTCGACTTTAGCTCGGCCTTTAATACAATCCGGCCCTTCAAGCTCCAAGTCAAATTACACCATCTTGGACTAAACATCTCACTGTGCAACTGGATTGTGGACTTTCTTATAAACCGAACACAGAGTGTGAGAGTGGACAAGTACACTTCCTCCACCCTTTCAATCAACACCGGGGCCCCCCAAGGGTGTGTGCTCAGTCCTCTGCTCTACACCCTGTTCACACATGACTGCTCTGCTTCTTCTCCCTCCAATCTCATTGTTAAATTCGCCGACGACACCACAGTGCTCGGACTCATCAACAACAACAATGAGATGGATTACAGGACCGAAGTGCAACATCTAGCAGCATGGTGTGTGGATAATAATCTCATGCTGAACATCAAGAAGACCAAGGAGATTATTGTGGACCCTCGCAAAAAGAAACAAAACAACCATCTTCCACTCTCTATCGGCAGTGAGGCGGTGGAGAGGGTGGCGCACTTCAGATTCCTGGGAGTGACCATCACTGAGGACCTGTCCTGGGGCATCAACACCGCCTCGGCAGTAGGAAAGGCCCAGCAACGGCTCTACTACCTGAGGCAACTGAAGAATGCCGGGATCCAGAAACAGCTGATGGCGAATTTTTACAACTGTGCCATCAGCAGTGTTCTGACATACGGTTTCCTAGTGTGGTTCTCCAGCTGCACTAAGGCCGAACAGCAGGCACTCCAGCGGGTGGTAAAAACAGCGGGGAAAATCATGGGGACCATTCTACCAGAGATCAGTACCATCTACACCTCCCGCTGTCTGAAGAGAGTGCGTAACATCCTGCGTGACCAACACCACCCGGCCCACCACCTGTTCCACCTGCTGCCCTCAGGTAGAAGGTACAGGGCCTTATCTGCCAGAACCACCAGAATGGCCCACAGCCTGTACCCTCAGGCAGTGAGGCTGCTGAACAGTGCCCCCCTCCTCTCTCTCCCCCCCTCACATGGACAGTAACCACACTCCACCTTACAATAACTGTGAACTGGTCTTTGCATTGCTGCAACATACACTATACTACCTCTGACCATGTTCTCTGATGCCCCTGTTTCTGTTTTTGTCTTTCCTTGTTTACACTCCATGCCCCCCCCCCCCCCCATATGGACAGTAACCACACTCCACCTTACAATAACTGTGAACTGGCCTTTGCATTGCTGCAACATACACCGTAGTACTACCTCTGACCATGTCCTCTGGCGCCCCTGTGTTTTCTTGTCCTCTTTTTCATGTACATGATATGCCCATGGGATTCTGCACCATTGCACATTTTGCACTATGCACTTTTCACTATGTAAGGCTGTATGCTCCAACGTAATTTCATTGTTATTTATGGCAGTGACAAATAAATAAATATTCTATTCTATATTCTATTCGACTGCATTCAGTGTAGTCCAGTGCAGCATTGAGTTCATGGTGACTGAATCATGGTGAATATATATAATTCACCTGGAACCAAGAGGACCCGAGTGCAGTTAAAATGCAGACAGGGGAAACATCTTGTGTAGGGCTGCAACTAACAATGGTTTTCATAGTCGATTTGTCTTAACGATAGTTTTTTCGACAAATCATTTAGTGTAGAAAATAAATAAATAATAAATAAAAGCAAATACCATCACATCAAGCAACCAGCATCCAAAGTGATGTCTTAAAAATGCTTGCTTTATCTGACAAGCAGCCAAGAAAGTGTCAAGCAACAAATGTTTGGTATTTGTACTTACCAAACAGTTGTACTAAGTTGTACAAATAAAAATTTGATTCAATACATTTTCTGTCGATCGACTAAATCAATTTTTGTTATTATATATTATTAATCGTTGCAGCCCTAATCTTGTATATCCTGTAGGTCCAGTACCTCCTGCAGCGATGCGGCACACAGCTCGATGGCGATGTACTGGAACTGGCGGTCCCTCTCAGTGCAAAAGTAGCGGATGACGTTGGGGTGCTCGTCCGACTCCCGCAGGAGCTGCACCTCCCGGTCTGCGAAGCTAAAGCATTCCGGGAGAATCCGCTTCACCGCTACCTGCCGGTTGTCAAACTGACCCCTGGTGGAGGACATCGAAATTACATTTGTTATCGTTTTTGTTTTTTTTATGTAAAAGCTGCATTTTAAAATGACACAAAAAACATTCAGAGACAGCACATTACATCAAGTACAATCCCAGCCCTTACTCCTGAGCAAGACACCTAACCCTAACTGCTCCCAACGAGCTGGCTGTCGCCTTGCATGGTTCACACCGCTGTTGGTGTATGAATGTGTGTATGAATGGGTGAATGTGAGGCAATAATTGTAAAGCGCTTTCAGTGGCCACAGGTCTAAAAAAGGGCTATATAAATATATATGTTTTTTTCTTCACTTTCTATAATTATTATGATTTTCTTAATTATACAAAACAAAATATTCTCATCAGTTTTGTGGGTGTGCGTGTCTATTCATCAACCAATGACTAGCTAACTAGCTCTGGTGCAATACCAGGAGATGTAGAACTGTGGACGCTGTAATTGAACTCACTTGTAGACTATGGTTCCTTCAGCCCCGTGGCCCAGGACGTTCCTGGGGCGGAAGGTGATGTTCCCCACTCTGACTGTGTTTGAGTCCTCATCTGATGGATTGAAATAGAAAAGTATTGAAAACACACAAATAAACGAATGATGGTCGTATTTAAGACACGATTAACTTTATTAATCCCAGGTGGGAAACCTGCGAGTTGCAGCGGCAGAATTGTATGTTATTGTACAATTAGTGTATTGCATTGTTCAGTTACTGTGCAAAAGAAACCCATTTTAGGGCTTATTATTACTTATTAGGGCTCCAACGACTAGTTGATTAATTGATCAGTCGATTGACCGAAAATGAATCGAATTAAATGTTATAATCGATTAATCCTTTAGGTAATTTATTGAGTACAACTACCAAACATTTGCTGGTGACTCTGGTAACTTGTGATGACATTTGCTATTATTTATGCTATATTTTTGCTATTATATTAATAATCGTTAATTGCAGCCCTATCTACTATAGACTTTTATTTTAGCCAAATCTGACCAGTGCTTTTCCATAGGCATGCGTGTACAGATGCACGTGTTTGTGTGAGTGTCTCCCTCTCTGACTCACCTCCTTCGTCGTGCTCGTTGGCCGAGCTGCCCAGCTCAGACACCGACATGTTGGAGTGGTTGGAAGCGCGTGGGGTGACATTGGGGCTGCTGTGGTCCGAACTCTCTGAGCGGGTGCGGGCCACCTCCAGGTAGTCGCTGTCGGGGGCGAGGCCCAGGCCGCCCAGGTCGCCCAGGGGGGGGAAGGGCTGCTGGCGCTGCAGTAGCTCCAGCCTCTCCTCCATCTGCCTCTGGAACTCCTGGTGCTGCAGCTGCTGCTGCTTGTTAACACTCTGTGGAGTCGGTAGAGATTAAGAGAAGATCAGGATTCAGTAGAGACTAGTGGAATAGAAGATCAGGATTCAGTAGAGACTAGTGGAAGAGAAGATCAGGATTCAGTAGAGACCAGAGGAAGAGAAGATCAGGATTCAGTAGAGACTAGTGGAAGAGAAGATCAGGATTCAGTAGAGACTAGTGGAAGAGAAGATCAGGATTCAGTAGAAACCAGAGGGACCAGAATCCTCAATGTTCTGTGTTTTGGTACTTCTTTTCATTGCCAAGCAATTGTTAATTGTTCCATATTTCGATACATCAAGATGTTATACATGATGATTACTATTTAGTCCCACCAATTTTGCCACTTAGTTCCTATCGCTTTTATCCAAATGTCGACATACAGTGAGCACAGAGACAGAAGGGTCTGTCGGATCAACCATGCCTATAGAACAAAAATAAAACCTTAAAACAACCTTAAAAAGGAGCCTAGCCTAACTGGGCTCACTACTCACCTTGGGGTAGGTGATGACGAAGGCCACCCAGCCGGCCAGCAGGAAGGTGGAGAAGATGATGGTGGCCAGGTCCTTGAGCATGGAGTCCACAGGAGCCTCGGGTCTGGCCGCCCGCCCGGTGGAGGCCTGCTCCTGGATGGAGGTCTGGGGCTGAGGGGGAGGGAGGCTGTCGTCCATCTTGCTCTCATTCACCTTCTGCCAGGAAAAAAAAACAGAAAGAGAATGATGGGAGTTACTCAATGTCAGAGGCGGGCGGTCCATACGAGTTGCAAAATGTGGCACATGCTCATGGCATTTGGAAAGAATTAGTACATTTTTATTGTAATTCATGTTGCGTTGTCTTTTTTTTTTTTGGTCCGACTCCTTTTAAAAGAACATAAAACACATTATTTTACATTATGAGATTTTATATAAATATTTGTTTTTGTTGGTGTAGGATGCCTCAGTGTTGTCAGTTCAGGTCCTTAGACACTCACCTCCTCTATGGTCTTGTCGGTGGAGGGGGGGATGACATTGCCCTGGTGGCGAGGGAGGTTTTCGGGGAACTTCTCCAGGATCTTGGTGTGGGCCTCGGGGGGGGTCTCGTGGTGACCTGGAGTGGGGAGAAATATATGCGTCCTTAGCACAACAACAAGGAACCAAGAAGAACTTCCTGTCAACCACTTCATCTGGAGCTCAACAGGATCACTCACCAAATGTCCCAGTTAAAATTCACTCAGACCTCACTAGCCCATCTTACACAGGGACATGGAATACACTCTAAGGGTGCAGAATTCATTTCATAGCAATCAAAATCGCGATTTTGGCCTCTGCAATTAACTAATCGTGAAAGATCACAATTAATTATTTATTTTTTTTAAATTATTTTGTGTGCCTGTTACATTAAAACCAAATTGCAAACTGTTAGAACTCAGCAATTGCTTTATTATTATAGTTTTTTATATACACAGTACGCACCACACAATATGAATTGAATCGATTAGCTGTTAATCGCAATCACAATACTGGGCAAAATAATCACAATTATCCTTTTTGTCATTATCGTACAATTGCGATTTTATAATCACATAATACACACACACACGCGCGCACACACACACAATGAAGAAGCAACCATCATCGGATCAGTGAACTATAATCTGGGGAGTGGTGGTGGGGGGCTATCAGTTACCGATGAGCAGCAGGTAGTTCCTCATGAAGTTGATGTGGTGGCGCTTGCGGAGGCCGGCGTTGAACTTGACGCTGGTGGTGGGTGTGATCACACACTCCTTGTCCTCCTCGCTCCCCTGGATGCCGGGACCCTCCAGCATGGGGAAGGTGCTGCCTCGAGGCTATACACACACACACACACACACACACACACACACACATTATACTTTTTAATTGTAAACATTAAAAGGCCAGCAGATAACAATGGGTGTAGGGTATCCATGGTCGTTAACACGAACCGGAAAGAAAGTTATTCAAACAGAGCATTTGGGCCTTGGGAAGGTGGTGGTGGTCGGGGGGGGGGGGGGGGGGGGGGGGGGGGAAGCACTGGAGGCAGGTCGACAAAGACTTCGACACAAACTTTTGCTGACACACAGGAAGTGCAAACTCTCACTTCCTGGAGGGTGTGAACTCGTGACCTTGAGTCAGCTACACACATCACTACAAAAGAGTCCAATTGACCCTTGTATCGCCTGTCATGCACTTAGGGAGCACACACACGGAAGTGGTGGGCCTACCACCCACCCACCCACACACAAATAAAACACCATATCCTTCCACAACATTCCCTGACCCAATACATTCTCCATGTTATATAAACGAGTAGGATGACTTTTGTGGTTAAGCAGAAAGGCTGTGCCACTCACCACAACAGTGACTCCATCATGCACCAGTGAGGGAGAGGCGTACAGACTGGACGAGTGTTTGCCCACGTACAAAGTTGGCCTGAGGAGAGAGAGAGAAGGAAAAACACAGCAGTAGTTAGGGCCCTTTTACACGACGACGATCTGAACACAAACCGCAAAAGTGGCGTTGCGTTCCCACTTTTTATTTCGTGTTTAGACAAGCGTCTTTGGGCGGGAATCTGCATGCACACGGTGACGCAAAAGTGTGTGAAATTGGATGTAGTATGCATGCCATTGGCTGTACTGCACATGGATTTGACGTCAACGCATACGCGAGGATAGCCAGCGTGAGCAGCTCAGAGTACACTTTTGCGTTTTCAACCCTTTAGACGGGAACGCGACGGTGGAGCGTTTTTAAGATTTCCACGCTGGAGGGTGGGTTCATTTTTTTGCGTTTTCAAGCCCCAAAAACGCCGTCGCCGTCTAAACGAAAGGCACATCTGATAAAATATTTTGTCGGTTTCACCCGGGAGCGTTGTCGTGTAAAAGGGCCCTTAAAATGAATGTTTGCTTACTTAAAGAAAAGGAGGGAAATCCATCTAGCGATGTTAAACAATGGTAATGAAACAATACCCTTCATTCCCTAGCTCTGTTTCTCTATTCTTTCTCATTTTATTTTCAACAGAATCCAAACTGGGAAAAAAAACGATTTCCTCTTACACAGCTCAAACATGCTCTTAATTTAGCGTTTTTTGCGTCGCGTGTATGCTGCATAACCAAGGTGGTGTGAAAAAATAACATTTAAAAAGAATTTGGCATTGAAAGTGAGAAACAGTACTGTAGACTGAAACTATGCCTGGGGATGTACAGCTGCACCCACTTCTCCAACCAAACAAAGTGCATGTCAGGTCCTAACCACCACTACCTTGTAAGTGAGTAAATTATTAAGTACATGTTATTATTAAAGCGCCTTTCGAAGCCAGAGTTACAAGGCGCTGAACAATAAAGCATTAAAAATAACAATATAAACAATATAACAATGTAAAAACACAGATAACAAAACAAAGTGCTTATAGAATACATTTGTTTTTAACAGCTTCTTAAAAGTATCCACTGACTTGTGTTTTTTATAACCAGAAGAAGATGATTCCAGAGAGTGGGAGGTACTTAGTTTGATTTCATGATCGATTTTTTGAGTGTTGATTTTGGGACAGCCAGAAGGCCTTGGTCATAAGACCTGAGAAATGTCATTGATGTCACTGTGGCAAGGGGACACAATCCTTCAGAAATGTAAAGAGGGTCCAGCCCATGTAGTGCTTTATAGGGGACTAAGAACA
This sequence comes from Merluccius polli, assembly GCA_030340625.1. Lineage (NCBI taxonomy): Eukaryota > Metazoa > Chordata > Actinopteri > Gadiformes > Merlucciidae > Merluccius > Merluccius polli. The sequence continues at coordinate 94,821 of JAOPHQ010002325.1, forward strand.
TTTTAAAAATCATATTTTGCAATCAATGGGTAAACAATGTAGAGAGGCCAAGAGAGGTGTAATGCTTGACCTACGTCAAATCTTGGTTAAAAGTCTAGCAGCTGGGTGTTGGACTAACTGGAGCTGAGACACAGACTGCGGACTCAGGGGTGGTGAACAGTGCATTGCAATAATCCAGACGGGAGGAGGCAAAAACATGAATGATGTAACCGTGGGTAGGCTACACACACCCATCACTGATTTCATATTGTGCAACTCTGAGGGCACTGGACATGTACAAGTCATCGGTTGGCCAATGTTTGTTCTATGGACGGAGTAAAAAAAAAGGAAGGCTTCTTCAACGATACAACATTTAATTCACCATGTGACTGCAGTTGCATCATGGGTGTTATTTTGCGTAGACCACACATTGATGCATGTGCTACATATAGGCTCCCAACGAATGGCCAGGTGACTCAGAATGACAAAGAAAGTCAATAATAGGCTGTTGCGTATCGGCCTAGTGTTTATATGGTTGTTATAAAATTCCCAAGTGGGGTTTTTGAGATGAAGCTAAACCACAACGTGATAAAACCACTATAATATGCTAAAGAAAAAAAATCTATTTTGAATGTGGTTTTCTTACAATTTGTCTTGTAAATTTTGCTTTATACAGTTGCAATGACGACACCATAGTGACTATGGTGTGGTTTAGTGAACTGGACAAATCGTCCATGAGCCGGTTCTGCTGCCAAGTAGGAGTTTTATGTTCCAAGATCTAATTAAAGCCCTCGTCGAATGCAATAAACACCCCGGGCCAGGGCCAGGTCCAATTCAGCCTCTTGCATTCTTTATCCAGGGAATGTGAAAAGTCTTAGACTATAGACTACTGAACCCCTTTCCCTCCACATTTACACACATGTTGTTGGTGGGGGGGGGGGGGGGGGGGGGGGGATTTACTTACCTGCCCTACAGGCGACCAATAGCAATTTGATAAAACCGGGTACATTACATCTCTCCTTGTTATATATAAGGTTAATGATCTTTGTACATTGTCCCTGTTCAAATAAAGACATTCATTAATTAATTCCAGCCCCCTCCCCATGCTTACACTAGCTTGTTCTTGGCCTTCTTCTCCTTGGGGAAGGGGTACTTCCACTGGGTGATGCGGCCCACCTCCCCGGACATGAAGGTGAGGTAGCGCAGGGTCTCGGCTGCCACGTTGGTGAGGGGCACCTTCCGCAGGCCCTCCCGCTGCCAGATGTACATGGCCACCACGGGCGAGTTGTAGTTCTCGAACCAGTGGACATTGCCCGATTCGCTGTCCACCGTGACCACCAGGCCGTCACCGTTGGACACAAAGTGAGCCATTTCTTAAAACAAGAAAGAAAATAAGTTCCAATTCTGACTGACCCGAAGATACTAATTGCATGTCATTGGCAAGTTAACATTGTGGTTTGAGATGTTACATTTTATACTAATCTCTCTAACTGTTGAATTAGTCCTCTACACTCCAAACAAATAGGGGCCAACTAGGACTGGGCAATATATCGATATTACATCGATGTCGTGATACAAATACCATTTGGTTACTTTATATATACTATTTATTTATTGAATGACCAGAAAGCATGCTATATCGTGATATATATCGTTATCGAGATATTAAAGGACCTATATCGGGATGGAAGATGTTGGCCATATCGCCCAGCCCTAGGGGCAACATATAACCGGAAAGTTGTGGTGTCCACCCCTATTGTAAGAAAATGCACAGGAAATGCACATTCCCTCCCAAAAGGTCTGTGGCACACCGCTGTTTTTTTCAGTACAGAAACGTGACTATTATTTTCAAAGCAGAAGTTCTTGACGCCAAATAGCACATATAACTGCATTCTGGGAAATAGAGAAGTGAAAAAGTGTAAGAAGAAAAAATGTTGGCAGTTGACCAAAAACCCTGAAAACCATTGAAAATAAGCCAGCTCTGGTCTAGACAGTAAGCGGTTACATGCGCATTAAGGACAACAGTGAAAGCATCTTTTCCGGCATCTTACTGTATTTGGTGTCGTCGTCGGGCAGGGTGGAGGCGTAGTCGGAGTAGGTGGCGTTCCAGCGCACCTCCCTGCTCTTGGTGTCATACATGGTGATGGTGTACTCTGCGACGCAAAGAGAAAACCAACGTGTCAAACGGTACAGTGAGAGGTCAAAGGTCAACATAACACAACACAGCATTCAAGCATGTAAGGGCCAAAATGTACCCAACCAGAAGTACACTTCCGAATGACGTGTGATGGTCACACTCTGAGATTGTAAATCAAATGTGCATTTGCCGTCTGGCAAACCTTCGTGATCACGTGTCGCTCAAGTATTGAGTATCTTTGAGAACGACATGGTGGTAAAGGCCCAATGGTTAGGCAGGTCGGTGAGGCACATAATGAAGGAAGTAATTACAGCATCGCTCGGCAATGTTCCCTTTCTTAAGGGCGCCTTCACACTAGGGACCAGGGCCCGGATCCGAGTACACTTGACCCCAAAGTCCAGTTTGTTTGATTAGTGTGAACACAAGTGTACCTGAGTCGAAAACTTGAAAAGGTGTCCACTTGAAAAGGTGGTCTGGAGTACGTATTATGTGTATTCGGGTACGGTTCACATCAGGTGTGAACGCTAACTGTACCAAAACATCGTTCTTGACATTGTCTCAAAAATAGCGTTAAGGTCGACTCCATTGTATGGGCTTAGGATCTTGCAATAGGTGCAACATAAACAAATGTCCCGTAGTGAACTCTTCTTCTTCTTTGTATTTATTCGCGACTCTCAAACCAACGAGCTGCATAGCGCCATCCACTGTATTGGAGTGTGTAGATCAGGGCTACTTTCTTATGAGGCCCAGAATATTGACATTGAAAATTAAGGGGGGGGGGCGGAAAAATCGCTGAAGAACTCTGCTGCATTGCTGCGGTCCATTGATTCGTCGACAGCCAATCACCTCTGCTTGTTTTAACTTGTTTAACTTATCCAAAAGGGTTTCAAATCGGTATTTTTCATATAGACGAAATTATGTTCTTCTCCACCTTATCATCGCTAACCACATCTTCAAAGACAGCTAGCGTGCAGTCTTTCACTGTTTCACAATCTGTGATGGGTTTCTTTTTTTTCTTTTACCAAGAGTCCATGCAACACGGAGGCTGAACCCACCTGCTATGTTTTATTGAAGTTAGTGATATGTGATGCAGTGCTTCTCAGATTGAGTTCTTTCGTTACTTCGATAGCCTTGTTGCAGATCAAACATATAGGTTTTGGTCGTAAAATAGTTTTTAAAAATGTAGCTCTCGAAACTTTGCCACATTAGAGACAGACATTGGTGCTCAGAGAGAACGTGCAGGATCATAGGCAGGTCGTGGGGGTGGGACAAGGCGGATAGAACGTTTTTCTATTGGAGGAAATTGAACTGGCTCTCATTCTTGCTCAGAAACAGATTTTTTTTCGGGGAAAATTGATTCTGATTGTTTATGTTCCAATACATAATTTGTGGGCCAGATCAAAAGGATCCACAGGCCAGATGTGGCCCATGGGCCGCCAGTTGAATAGGCCTGGTGTAGATACACAAGTGTACTCGGGTAGGGAACAACATTACCAATGTGAATGCTGACCAACGGGGGAGTGGAGGGGAGGGGGGTGGCAATCGCACTCGGACACGGTACGAAGCAATCTAGTGTGAAAGCGCTCCCCCTGGGCGTGGGCCGTGGAGTGTGAAAGGAGATCTTTGTATACAGGTGCCTTGCATTGAAACTTGGTCCACTTTCTTTTTTTGCCTAAAAGTAATTTCCCAGCTCCCGTCCGCGCTACCCCAGGCAACCTGTCTCTTATTTCCACCTGGTATGGAGGAGTTGCACCCATGCCTGTTGTCAGATACCAGATGAACAATACTAGCTGGTTAGTGTGTGACTAAAGGGCCAAGGACATTGTTGTGGGCAGGGGTGAGGTGGGGGGAATTACGATTTGGTGACACGGTCAATAGTACTTAGCATTGTATAGCATTTTACCCTAGCTATCCATGCTGTATACAAGAAAGGACAGCTAAACCCAGTAATTATGGTGCAATTGCAAACTTGTTCTATTGACATCCTTGCTGAACCGACAGTGATATATTCTTGTTTTATTTTCTACTGACAAATGTACTTATTATAAGTCGCTTTGGACAAATATGTCTGCTAAATGCCCTAGATGTAAATGTGAATGTAAATGAACACGGTGCGGCTGGATATGAGGCTGGGTAAAAGTAATGATCCGGTAACTGAGGGAGTGTCAGACAGGCTGAGTGAGAAAACTGACAAACTGTTTTCAGGGTTGAGTTTAGTCAAACGTGTTGGTCTGGCATTTTATCCCTTTGTACATAGCTTGTAGGATTCATGTTTTGTTTTTTGGATTACCTATAACACAAATTGTTTTATTTCTTCGTCTTATTCTATGTAAATCACCAATGAAGGGATGAAGATTAAGCTGTTGTTGAAGATGATGATGATTAAGGCCTTTACACACCGGGGGGGGGGGGGGGGGGGGGGTTTCAAATAATATAAATACATATTTTTTCGAACTGTTGTTTTTGTCTTAAGTACTTTCACACAGAATTCGAATATTACGCGGCGAAAAAGCGTCGTAATTTTTTTCCGGAAGGAGGTCGATTTTTCTGAGCTGTCGCACAGCGAATAAAGGCATCAACCAATCACGTTGTGTGGAACGCACGTTTACAACGTCACGACAATGGCGGACCTGTTGATTGTTTGTGTTTCGCATCACCCTGTATTATCTGATAAAGGCGCTAGCATCCCCAGAAGGACCTCAAACTGTCCCACCGACATCCTACAATATGTCCGGAACCGGCCGTGGTAGAGCTTAAGCTCCTGTATGAGACAGTGGAATTATCCTTCTCTACCTTTTAAAATGGGTTGTACCCAAAATCTCCTCTTCTTTTGTCGAGTATCATCACTGGATGATGTTGAATCCATCATTTTTTCTGAATGATGATCTGGTGCGCATCTTTTCGAACCTTTTATTGAACAATTGTTGCAACTGTCGCAAATTTGCATCGCTGCCGGTATGAATAGTTTTGATGCGAAATATTCGCAGGCGAGTATTTCACATTTTCGTGTCGTTTATTCATCACGCCCCCGGTGTGTAAAGGCCTTAAGATGAGGAGGATATCAATGTGTATTAACAATATTTCCACTTATCTACTTACAACACAATTGGCTGGACGGTCAATAAACTTTAAAGCCATTTTTCTTCACTGTTGACATAGTGTGCCTTTGTAGGGCAGTATGGCTGGCAGGTATTACACATGTTTGATGAATGCAAAGGAAATAGACATTCTATTCTACCACCTTGTTTGGTTTGTGTGTTTACCTGTGCGTCCCAGGTATAGGAGTGAGGAGGAGGGACACAGCATCTCAGCGAAGGAGGAGGTCAGGGTCTGCTGCTTCTCACCGGTCAGCAGATCCACCACATACCACAAGTCCTGCTTCTTACCTACACACATCAATATACACCATTAATAAATAATCCAAAAAGATCATTCCAATAACATACAACGTACCATGTTTTTTTTGTATACATTTGAATTATTTTAAGATTGCATTTGATAGCAAGGGTGATTGTTACATGAATACAATGAATGCCGGCATGTGATTGTTTTTGGTGCTGACCGTGGACAATGAGCCAGATCATTTCACACTACATCCAACTAAACTATTGGGCGTAGACCACAGTAAGAAAAGACTGTGGCCAAACAACATGCCTAAGCAGCTTTGCTAACTATTACCTTTCAATACTATTGGAGCAGGGAGGGGCAGCCGTTGCACCGCCCTAGAGATTAATGTCGCCGGCCGAGTGGATCCTGTGTGTGTGCCCCCTAATTAGTCTCTTTTCTTCTCATTTTCTCTCTTGTTAAGGAGGTAGGATGCTGTGACCTAAGCACTTGGTCAAACTTGACGATGTCAGGCTGCTGGCTTCCTTGAGATAAGACTTGATTGAGTCATGCACAACATGAATCCCTGGGTTTCATCATTTCCACCCCGCAGGATTAAACCCATTTAAGGATTTGCCCGTGGCTTTGCATTAGCAGAGTAGCTTCGGTTGAATGAATACAAATGCCAGACAAGATAATGCTCAGGAGAAAATGTCAACCGGTTTTTTTATTTTTTTTGCTGCTTAGACAATGCTGTGCTCTGCTGTGACCGAATGCAGATAAGAGTTTTAACCCTCTGGGCTGTTGTAAATTCAAACGAGCAAAAACAGACGCCAGTGCCATCATTGTAGTTGACTAGGCATTGTGGTGCAAGTGTTTTGTTCAGCAGAAGACAGCACTCTGTCTATTAGCAGACAGGAGATAGAACAGCACCTGTTGCATGCATAATGAAACTTGTTGCCATGACTACACCGACATTTCCCTTGGCCCGTGGGCAATTCAGTCTGCAAGTTAAAAAATATAAGTATTCTGCTTTTTTCCTCTTTTCGTTTGTTACCATTTACCGTTGCGTGGTTTTAGCAGATACTGTCATCCAAAGCGACAAACAGCCAATTCCAATAAATGGCATAAAGGAGTAGGTGGTGGGGACATTGTAACATCATCTCTCAAGGTTGCCAACAGGCATCTGCAGATAATGGAACCCAGTAGCTTTTGTCTGGGAGTCAAACACTCTTGCTACTGCACTTTATAGCCCCCTGGTTTTTCCTCCTCTATATTGTGAACCTGGGTCTCTGAGAGATGGAGTGCCTTACCCATGTAGAGGACTCCGTCCGAGCTCCGACAGGGCGAGGCCTGGACCAGCTCGGGGATGGTGAATGGTAGTTTCTGTTTTTGGACACAGTCAAAACACAGTTACATATGGGCCTTTTTCACCTAGATTACACCTTGGTTCTAAACGCTAGCCGGGTGTGGTTCAGACCAATCGGTGTCCTATGAGAAACTACTGGCAGCTATGGGCGTGATTTAGGTGTACCGACAGCGAGAAGCGACGGTTAGTTTGAAAACAATGGCAGGAATTTGGCAACAACAATTCGAGTGCCTTTTATACGCACATTTTCCTTCCAAAGACAGCAGGAATTGCCTACCGACATGCTAACTACACAGCTAGCTACACTGACTGCTTGCTAGCTTTCAAACTCAGACTGCAGCTTGTTGTTGTGTTTCCTCTTCGGCGCTCTCTCCTCCGACTACATCATATGGTTTGTTGATCTGATTGGTTAAAGTTAGTGATAGAAGGTGATAGACAGATCAGTTCATCCAATCACCTGCCATGTATTTTTTGAAAGTGTCTGCCCTTTTCTAAACAGTTTCCAAGGACAACTTCTCAGATGGTTGTGTAACAAACCATCTAGTGCGTCAGCTCTAGATGGTGTTTTAGAGCCAAATTGAGTATACCATATCACGGATATCGCACCAATGATGCATCTCTGATATTGCGCTATGCGCCTGTGGCTTTGTCAACATCTCTGTGGTAGATCGTGGCTACACTGTCACAACAAGGAAAGGGGAAATTAAAAAGAGGTAGGGTGGTGGTGTTGTTTCTGCTTACTGTGAGGCCCTCGCTGTTCTTGCCTCCCAGAGAGTACAGGCTGCCATCGTTGGGGTCCGGCAAAAAGGCTGGCCTGGGGTTTCAGTTAAGACAAAGCAGAGATGAGATGGGAACAATAAACAAATAAGACAAGCAACAATGAACAATGTACAAGATCTAATAAAGCTTCAATGAGCTGTCATTCTTTTTTTAAGCAATTTATAAAAATAAAATATGTTTGTCTCATGCATATGCACACACACACACACACACACACACACACACACACACACACCTACACACAGACACGTGGATACCTACTCTGCTACGTGTGTGGGGACCTGAAGAACAGGATCTGTGTAGAGTCAAACACAGCAGAATTACAGTTTGTTTGAGCAAACAAGTGCATTGGGCGGCTGAGCAAGATTCCTTTAAAGAAGTGCGGAAGAGAGGACATTTAATTATGGCCAGCGATTGGCTGTAAAGAGTACAAGTCACCAAATAAAAAACAGAAAACAACCGACATGATACAAAAAGACCGACCTACAAAACAAGCGTTCTACATAAAAGAAATGAAAATCTACACAAATATTGGATCGTGACTTTGATGACTCTACAGTTTAAAATTCACGTCTCTCTCCTCTAATACAAAGTATATGGACACAGCACTTAGAATAGAAGTCGTTTTTGCAGTTCAATTGAAATGCAAACCTGGGGTGACTGCCGGGAATTAAGCTAAATGTTAAACATGTTGAGCTCGTTATGCTATTAGCCAAACACAGCCGTCCCTGTGGGGTGAACCCTCGGTGTGGGCCAGTAGGCGTTAGACTCTGGGGGGGGGGGGGGGGGGGGGGGTAGCTTGGCGTTAGAGTTAAATGAGACGAGTGTGAGATGATGTTATTTCACAAACAAACCACCAGAGAAGGAGTCTGCCAAACAATGAAGACAATGGTTCTGTGTAAAGAGTGAAAAGACATCCATTCAGAATTTACTCCTGAACTGTCTAGGTTAGGAAGGAGAGAGACAGAGATAAATGGGGGTTGGTGCAGGAGGCTACTAGGCATGCTCCGTCAACACTGCAGTAGAGTGGGCAACTAGGACTTTCGAGGCTGCTGGGCTGTGCCTTTCAATTTAACAGGTGCTGGCGTGCGTCACCCGCCTCCTGTGAGCAAGGACAGGTCCGGACAAAATATTCAACAGTTGCTGGCACTGCTGTCGTGACCATGAAGATTACTGGACGATAATGATCAGCGTATTAGGTGCACCCAACCGTGGTTGCTTTTCCTGGATTGTTTTCTCATTTTCCATCTGCCTGAAAGGCCCTGGTCACTCTGACTCAAAGTGTGCCCTTTTGGCTGGAATTGCTGATGCAATTAGCCGGCCCGATAGTGGCAGACATCAACATGCTAATCGTGCTTGCCGCTTACATAGTCACACTGTTTAGACAGGGGGTTGATCACGTGTTTCCACCGTGACCTTCACCAGCGGGCACTACATCTGAGCAGCCATCCCCCGCCTATTTGCCACTCACTCTCCGTTAATGATTACCGGAAGCTTGGCAACTGTATTTTCCCAGAAGTGATCCAGGAAACAACAAGACAAGTCTCTAAAAAAGCAGTTGAGGGGGGGGGGGGGGGGGGGAAAGAGTCAAAATACATCCCAGGGGTGAACTCCCTGTCTCACCGTATCCAGTTATCTAGGTGGCCGAAACACTACAAAATTACTTAATTGTTCCACTTGTGTGTGCGTTTACGAACACACGTAATCGCATTCCCGCCCCCCCGAGTGGGTATACGATTGCATCTAACACCTTGCAAGAGTTTTTCACCTTCAGAAAAAGTGAAAAGTATCTCCTGGTGGGTCCTGTGAAGGAGCGCATAAAGACACTCTTGTTTCACAATTGAAATCTGAACGCGGGAATGAGCCCTCAACATAGGAACCGCCGGACGCACGCAGGTTTTTTAGCGACCTGGGGAAAGTCATCCAACTCTCCCCTTACCTTCTTTCAGAGTCCACTTGATAGAACCCGATCTCTTGCTGACGGCGTGCAGGTCTCCGTCCAGTGTGGACACAAAGAGCAGGCTTTCAGTCAGGGACACAGTGCTGGCGGCGCAGGAACCCTGCAGGAAGAAAAAGCACAAGAACAAGAGACATACTGTTAGTTAGTTAGTTACTGTTGATGATGGGGTGTCACACACACACACACACACAGCGGCACTGTAGATAAATGAATGGGAATTGAGGAAAAACAGTGGTGAAGCACGCACACACACACGGCCAGGGACACGTGCACGCACGCACAAAAGGTCAGGTCAAGACGTGTGCTCCACAATCGTGAATAATAATCACCTTAGCCTCTAATCACTCAGACACATTACTGCTCATGTCTTGCATCCGTCTTCCACCATTAAAAAAAATAATAATTTGACAGATATTGCGATATGTTTCACTTTTAGTGGGAATGATCATTTTTGCATCACAATTTTCATTTTCACTGAAAAAACAATTAAAATCATGATGTGCATCTGGAGAAAAAAGTGTAGGCCAGGGCATCTCATTTACCCTTAACAAAAAACTGCAGCTCCTGCGATTTGGATATTGCACTTGGCCATAATGAGATTTCGATAATATTCTCGATTAATTGTTCAGCCCTAATTCAAGCAGACAACTACCACAACAGGGACAAACTCCATAGAAATACAACAAGCCAAAAGGAATACATGTTTGCTGTGCTCCTTTGGCCAGATTTTATGGCCCTAGTGGAATGCTGCAGACGTAGATGTCAGGGCTGGTTCCCACTTAATCAGGATGTGGTCCACCGAGGGGGGCAGAAGGGGGCTGCCTCGGGGGCCTCAATTGCTGCCCTGGCCTGCATCGCAAATCAATGATACTGACCCCCCACAGGGAAACAAAGCTTAACATGGTCATAAAGTGCACAAACGAGGGGGTTAGCTCCCAGATAGCTACCTCGGAGGCACGTTGGCCAAGCCATCTAGATAAGCCGTCAGACCAAATCAAAAGATACAAAGAAAAGAAGGAAAGAAAAAACTGTTAAAAGGACAATACTGGTCTGGGTGATCAAACCATCGTAGCCGTCTCCCCTGGCTTTACCAACATCTGTTCCAATATCATTTGGCAAAATGACTTCCTTGTACCGATTCTGCTGAAGAGCATTTAGCGTACCCCCACCTGCCACAAATGTAAACAATGGAAATATTATAGCACTTTGGTCTATCGAATCAACGTGCGTCGACGGTCAGTACAGGGTTTCTGGATAACAATCACAGTGAACAAGTACTTCACACAGACGAATGTGCTATATTGCCATTGTTCACATTTGTGGTAGGCAGCCACATGCTGAATGCTGTTCGGCTACATGGAAGTAAATTCGCCAAATTATATTGTTAGGCCTATGCATTCTCAATAACAACACCATTGTCATATCTCACTATATGGTGGAGCCCTTAGAAAGGATGCTTCATGTTGGCTTAGAGGGAAGAAGAGAGAAAGAGGAACATTTTGTGACTGCACAGATGAACTGTGGGCTGAGAGCTTGGCGTGCAGGTAAAGTAGGTGGTGGGTGGTTTTGTTTACAAGCGCTGCTCCAACAAGATCCCACTCAGAAGCCAGAAGGCCTGGGACACAACAATGCACGTCGTGGATGCACAAAAAAAAGGGTTTACAGAAAACTGTCCTCAGGCAGCACACAATCAGCCTACATTTAGAAGACCGCAAATATGCAACAAAAAACGACTTTCACAAGAATATCAAACAAACAAAAAAATAGGTGGGACCTTTATTTCCCCTGGTTTGTTTATATGACATCTCTCCACTGAGTTCACCAACACCCACTTAAAGCATCTCACAACTGACCAATAATGGAAAAAAATAACCGAAAGACCATAGTCACAGTTATCTTTACAGCAGGACTTTTGTCTAAACCTGATCCAACCACTTGTTTACATAGGCCCCAGACTGGCTGTGGCTGCTATTCCACAGTGTGGGTGGTTAGCAACAAGGACCACTTATAAAAGCAGGAAAGCATGGAGGGCAGAGGAGTGCTCTTTGAACACACAGAAACAGCTTTTTAGAAAAGGGATGCCGCCTTGCAGTGTGGACTGAAGAACCCCCCCCCCCCCCCCCCCCCCCAGATTCTTAGCACCCTCACCAACTTAAAAGTTATTCTAAAAATAAAGAGGCATTTTGCATTTCTTATTCTCGGAAGCAACTCCACAAGTTGAGACTGATAACAATGAAACCATACAGTCAATAATGCTGCAAGTGCAAATGTTTACTGCATGCTGACTTTCCTCCAGAGGCGGAATTGGTATTGGTATTTTTTTTACTATAGAGGGACTGTAATGTAAAACCCAAGAACAACTACTTTGACTAGAGTCTGTTGTTCCACACTTGCCAACAGATCCCGCTCAGTGCAATCCCTGGGTCCACACAGTGGAGTGTCTGACAACACCATACAGCTGTAGCTGTTCCCATGGACTGCACAGCACATCACATGTATGACATGAGACCAAACTGAATAGTAATAATAATACAAATAGTAAATGTCTGTTTGTTTCGTAATCATAACCGCCGCATGCAGTGCTCTTCATTGGGCAACGTCTGTGTTCCGGCTTGTCTGTTGCAACTCATGTCTCGATAAGTGCTGAATTACTAGTTGATTCATAGATTAGGCAATCAGTTGCTTTTCGCTATCTCAGATCAGTGATACTGAATTTCCCCTTTGGGGATTAACAAGCATTTACTGACTTACTTACTTATCCATCATCAAAATGAATAGCCTATATTAGGATTAGCTTGGCTGGTCATCGGGTTTGACATTTTGTATTTTTCAATGTATAGGTTAAATGATAAATAAAATGTAAAACGTGTGTGATACATGATTCATTGACAATGAAAATAATGTTGACACGCAGCCCTAGCCAAGAGCCTTGGATGTCTGCTCCAAGTGACTGAAGCCCTTGAATCTTCCATATGTATCAGGGAGAGAGCATGAGGGACAGCAGCAGGGATTGCTCTCCTGTGCTTGTTTTCTCTTGCTTTTGGACAGACGGGAAGCCAGACATTGCGCAAGCCTGTTACATAATGGACCTACATCAGAACAGGGAGGGAGGAATCAAATTCTTCCCAGGTTATCCCACTTCTTCCCCTTCCTCTGCTTGGTCCTCTGCAGTGAGGGCCAGGAGGACATGGTATGAAGGGGCCCGTGACTGGAGCACATGTTGTTGCTGGTGGTGGGGCAGCAACAGTAACATGTGGAGGGGTATCATTATGTGGATCACGTCCACCCATCTTTAAAAAATAAAAATAAACAGCATTTGAGAGATTTATCCAAGCCTCTCATCGCAACCCGGAAGGCACACCTCCAGCAGCGGTGTAACTTAGAGATGTTATTGAACGTTATCGCAGTCAGTCTGAATAGAGTAGAGGCACAAAAAACAGTTCGGCTGTCTTCCTGTTTCTCTCTGGAGTGAACACTAGTGTACACCGGCAAAACCTATGAAGTGGAAAGAATAAAGAAGACACCAAACTTTCGGTAATAGACGTATTCTTTTGGACTACCTGCTAGCATCTCCATGACGACGTAGGAGGGACAGGACCCACGTTCCAAACTAGTTTTGTGAATAATAATAATTCAAACTCCTCCATCTTTTAGCCAAACACCTAGCTCTAGCTCCTTCTGACAGATTTCTTTCATGTTTTTAGGGGGGGCATCAATCAATTAGTAAGATTGGATAGATTGGACTGAAAAATTGGATAAAGCATCAAGCAGGTATCTGCACACAATCATGTAAGAGAACAATCAGTTACTTGGCATGCAATGTTCACCAGCTAGCCCAGGCACACAGGCCAACAACTTGTTTCCACAAGAAACAGAGATAAAATGGAAGTGGAAGTAGGAGTTGGGGAATGATATACAACAGCAAGATAACATATTTACATATTTAAGTGGAACCAAGCCTATTCTTGAAATCTTCTAATCTTCTAACCGTGTTTCTGTTTCATCGTGAAATTTGGTTTCAAGTGCTTACATTTCTTGTAACTATATAATACATACACCTGTGGGGTACATTTAGTAGGTGCTTTAGGTGTGGGTTGAGCAATATATCAATATGATATCGCTATTGTGATATCAGACTAGATATTACCTTAGATTTTGGATAGTGTAATATCATGATATGGCATTGTGTTGTCTTTTCCTGGCTTTAATGGCTGCATTACAGTAAAGTGATGAAAAAAAAAGAAGAAAATACTCATTTATCAAGTATTTAATTCACACAGGAGTATACAAAAGTAGGCTTTAACATGTGTATTTATGTATGTATTGAATTACAATAAAACATGCTATAGTGTGATATATTTATATAATTAGAGATATTAAACGACTTGTATTGGGATAGAAGATGTTGTCCATATGGCACAGCACTAGTCCTGTGTGGTTCTGTGGTCTGCAAATAAGACATCCTGTTTATCATTGGCTCCCAATCAAAAGTAGGCCACCGGAGAAACGCCCATCTCATCGTTTTCTTGCCATTGCTCACAATCTCATTGTGTATCCAAGAGTGAACAACCAAACCTTTGGGGGTCGACCTTTCGCACAACTTTGAATACTAGTTGAGGTTGTGTATCACAACTGTGCTCGTCCTTCCGTACGCATGCTTCAGGCACACGGCAATCTACTGCGATAAGATAGCGTATGTCAATAACTCGCACTTACACAGCCAGTCACGTGGTTTAAACCCTTCAAAGCAAACGTCTCTAAACGGTGCAATGTGCAATCGAAAGAAAAAAAAACATCATCGCCATTATTACAGCCTGGTACCTTCGTACAAACTGGATACACATCACACGTCTTATAAGAGACGTGTATGGGAGAGACAGACAGGCTACATCCATACAGCTGGGCATGTATGTTGTGCAACAATCTCCACACGTTTACTGGAGATCAGCTCTCACACACACACACACACACACACACAGACGTCAGCGCTGATAAACAGACACGTGAACAGACCTTCACGTATCTCAGCACCAATCATGTATAATGGCATTTCGTCAATTTTAGCGATCGGCGTCGGCGCGCCGGATTTTCTCGCCTGGGGTTTACGAGCAGCTAAACTAAGCTAATGACTGACGAAACCACAACTTTTAGTGGTGGCAGTGGATGGAGAAGCTGGGACGTCTCTAATTGCTGTGGCTTACTGGCTTAACCGTAACCCTTAAAGTGCTTAGACTAAGATACGGTAAGCTTCACCAGCTAGACGTAAGTGCTGCCATGCCTTTACCTGATAGTAAGTCGTGTTGTAATACACACCTGCGACCGCACGTTAATGGAGAGGTCAGGAGATGAATACACACAACCTGCATGCGATACTTGTGTGCGTTACATACCCTAGATAATAGACGTGTCTGGTTCCTTAACCGTTAACGACACCTTTTCTGGCGCATAACCACAATAACACCTCTAATGGAGGCGGAAGCTGAACAGCTGGAAGCCTGCTTCTTGGTTTTATATCTCGTTAGCGTTGTTGTTATCGTCGGGTCACTCGAGACCTCAAAAAGCAGGTATTTGAAGAGGGCATCTTGGTATGCGTTTCAAAACTATTAAACTCACACACGTACAGCCCAGTATACTTCTAGTATCTACTCACCACCAGGAGCAGGTAAAGCGATGCGACGATGTACCACAGCAGGGCCCGGCGGCTCACGGTCCAGTCCATCTTTAGAGTCTCTACCGCCGGCTTCTTCACAGGAGGGCTTCGGCTCCGAGGGGCTTCATAGGAAACGCCAGCTGGATACAACCAAACGCGACGCAAAACCCCCGAGCGCGACGCAAACACATTTAGTCGGGTTTAAAATCTCAGTTATTGTGGTGGTGGTGGTTGGAGAGTGGGGGGGGAAACTGCTTTCTTTGCTTCTTCTTCTTCTTCTTCTTCTTCGTCTTCTTCCTGAAACGACGGCTGTGTGTGGGTTGGACTTTGGGATCCGGCTCCATAGCCCAGTTGGAGGAGGGGAGCGTAACGTTTCATACGGACCAACGGCGTTTCTCTGGGTCATTCCTCTGGACCAATGGGAGGCCGGGTCATTCCTCTGGACCAATGGGAGGCCGCGACAAGACAAACGGATGTCGCTATGAAAACACTTCCGGGCGACATTTTCTCCCAGTCTGTGGCGCACGCTGCTGTAGGCGCCTGCGGTTGTAAATTGTTGGAGAGGAGCGATAGTGGCGATTATGGACGCGGCGGCGCTAACGTGTTTTTCTATGGCTCTAGGTCGTTTTGGCTGTTGCGTATTTACGACTTTGAGCTAACGGTGTGTTTAATATTGGTCAGAATGACGTTTTTTAAGTCGACGAGGAGCACCACGTGTGCGCAACTTGGAGCAACGTGAGCAGGCCGCGATGTCGACCACATGGGCGCCCACGATGTGGACCTAGTCATCAGGTAATGTTGAGTTCACTTACCGAGATGTTGGTGCCGGTGAGGCATCTTTGTTAGCCTGTCGTTGTGTGTAACCGTGTTTTTTTTCGTATTATTTGCCAACAGGTGCGACTTGATGCTGAGTTGATGCGGATGACGCAGATCCGCCACTCGGTCGCCGGCAGTTTTTGTTCAAATATGGGTAAGAGGACACGTGTGCGTTTACTGGGCGTTGTGTTTGGTTCATGAATGATGTTACCAATGCGTTAGACTTCTGAAAAGGCATGAAGTCAATCTTCAAAACTGACGAACCAGTCTCACCCGAAATATTACTCGTTCGCTTCAATGATGTTGGCTAACACCCACATGTGTTTTTCCATAACAGGTGACTGATCGCTGTGGATCGCGGCCCTGGCCTGAAATGAAGAATATCCTCCATTGTGGATGTCCACGCCCTGCCTCTCTACGTCCATACTGACTAAACCCACCATGGCCACATGGCATAGGGTTGCATATAACGTGGAGACATGAGTGGATGATCTGTACATGAATAAAGCCAAGCTTTCTAGTACTTGAAGAGCGTCATGTGGTTATTGGTCTATTCGTTTTATCGTGGTATGATTTCAAGCACTATCTTTGAACCTGCACGACCATTTCCATGGACACGCAGGCCAAGCTTTAGTGCAAAAGTAAACCATGACTTGTTATAACTGGGGTTTCTTGGCTCATCCCAAGCTTCTCTTTTAAATGCAAGTTACATGATCATTAATGCCATACTTGGCCCATAAATGTAGTAACTTGTAAGCTAGGTAGTCTATAATGTACTAGTAGCCCACAAGCCTGTATTAAGGGAGCTATGCTCCATAAATACTCTTGTGTAGGTAAAAAAAAAAAAATTCAAGCAAAAACTTTTTAATCATGATCCAATCTAACACATTCTGTGTGGCATCACTCAACACGACGTGATCATTTCACCGCTGTGCAAATAAAACCACACGACTTGAGACTGACCACGAGCACATGTCCCAACACATGATGGCGCGCCGCCATGCGACCCGGGCCGCCGGCGTGGCAGGAATGTCTGGTCGGTAATAAAGGCACTTGTGCCTCGTATGGTTATCCCCACATATAGTGTAACTGCAACATGGTGTCTTGGCAAACTAAATGATCAAGCTGATGAGGACTGGTTCAAACGAAGTGGGGAAGACCACCAGCATTAGACTGGCGGTCTCCTGGGGGGACATGGAACAATATGGCTGAATCCATTGAGATTTTATTTTTTTAAAATAAATAGTATGTCAACCGTGATGTCTCTTGGTCCCTACAACTACTTGACCTTTAGGGCAAGCGTGCTCCTTGCAGACACAATGCCCCCCCCCCCCATGCCATACATCACAACGCCATTAGGCTACGGTTCATTATACATTCATTATTTGACCAGAAACGGATGTAACTGTAGCATTCAGAGTTATCAATTCACTTGTACAGACAGACTACAGTTGGTTTGAGAACCCGCTAGAACAGTGAATGATTTTTTTTACCAAGAAGTACCTGCTAAAATGTGTATAGTCCAGATGAGACTGACTTTACAAAAGCGATCTTGCATGACAACTTGACATATAGCCTACATAGGGATCTCCTTCTGTCCGGATGGTCGGAGGAGCAGGGCTTATTTGCGAGGAGGATTTCTCCTAAGGGCAATGAAAAACGCAGAGGCCTATAAAAAGACAAAACAAAAGTTAAGTTCGTTTTAACACCTCCCTGGTGCTTGGACTTGAATTCAAACTAGATGTGATCGGTAAGTAGGCCATTATCACGCCGAGCGTCGTGGTGTTGTAGAAGACTGGCGAGGTTTGGTTTAAACTGTACATCACAGGTATCATGGTTCTCATTTGGGTGGAGTCATTGTTTGACCTCCCCACACTCAACTCATTCTGTTCCTCTAACAGGCCCAACCTAAATGGTATCTCATTCCAACTGACAAATAATGATGCAATGACATAATAGGGGGGTGGGGGGGGCAGTTACAGCATTTATGATCAGTGTACAGCCTCAGTTACAAGGAGCTTGCCAACTCTTTGTGGCCTATGGTAACTAGGCAAGTCATTGAGCTGTGGAAGTGGAACATAGTCATAAAGCGTGGACGGCCTGTCCCCACCTAAAGGTTGTGGCGGTGGTGGAGAGGATGCGGCACAAGGTGTCCATGTCACTTGGTCAATAAATATCCATTGACGAATGCGTACAAAAAAAGTCTTCACTCCGAGACTTCAGACTCTGTGGGTTCGGGGGCAGTCAAGGCATCGTTTGTCTCCGTAACCGAGTTGGCATTGGAACGTGGGTCCATGGCAGAGTGCATTATGGGTAGCCAGACGTCATCCATGTTTGGCATCACAAATATTTTCTGTTGGACAGCAGAAATGAAAAAAGGGATAGACAATTGAAGTGCTGAGAACAACAAGCTGCAAGACACAGATAAGAGCATATTCCTTGTTGATTCTTTGGCTTCGCTGGTCTTGCCTTTGAAATATGATTGTGCAACATCCTTTGACTGTTGAGAAATAACTTGATGTGTGTGCACTAAAATTGAAACATGGGCTTGTCAATGACAGCATTTATAGGAATGCATAGCACTCCATAGGTGACATGCAAAGCAGTGCAGCCCCTTGGGTTCCACTGGAGGCAGTTCTCATACGCTGATGGTTTTGATGTCGTCGCTTCAAGAAAAGATAAATACAGTTCCACCACAAGCTGAAAGAATTTGCCACCATTCTCTGCCTCAGGACTTTTATCTGAGGGAAAAGCTTCATTATATATATATATATATATATATATATATATATATATATATATATATATATATATATATATATCTACACATATATATATATATATATATATATATATATATATATATATATATATATATATATATATATACATATATATATATATACATATATATATATATATATATATATATATATATATATATATATATATATATATATATATATACATACATATATATATATATATATATATATATATATATATATATATATATATATATATATATATATATATATACATAGGCTTTAGAGCATGGTGGAGCCACAGACAAATTGCTTAGTAACACTGTGTTGGAGGCAAGCCATTCAATTATTTTAAAGTTCTGTTTTTATTACCCAATTCCCATTTGAAAACAACCTATCCTTGTCTCACCTTGCTAAGCAAGTTCCAGGGTTTAAACAAATGTAGACGCTGTCTGGATGATGAATTATTATAATGCCAATACAGGGGGGTGGGGACCTTTCCAGTATACATCTCCAAGCTATGCCCTCAGTTGGACCACAACATCAAGCTTTGAGGAAAACAATGTGCCGTTCACCTGGAACTCCTGGTCCAGTTTCTTCTCGATCCAGTCCGTCACATTGGCAAACGTGACCTCCCTCTCGCCCAGTTTCGGCCGCGCTTTCAGCTCCAGGTGTGGGGGATTTCGAAAACCATACCTGGCAACCGAAAGGGGAACGTTACTCAGAAGAATGTGTTCTAAAGTTACCTCTGAAAAGGTTTGTTCGATGTGTGAATGGAAACCAGGAAGTGGTTTGGGTTTTTGCTCACATGTCTTTGGGCTGTATTGGGTCAAATTCAAATGAACCTGTGAAGAATATAAAATGGCTTAACCTTTGTTTACTTTGAAAGAAAATATCCTTATTTATCTGGTGTAGCTTTAGGTACACACGTAATATAGTTGTTCATGGAGCTTAGGCTATTTGAACAAGCATTGTTGTTACGGTGCTTTTTTGAGAAATGTGCTTCATTTGATATCTGCCCGGCATATCTTAGTGTATTCTTTGGAACATAATATTAACTAAACATTAAACACTGTTTAACATTTGCACACCGCATTCAGCCCAGTAGTGAATGGTCTTACTAACCAAATCATCACAGAGCATTTAATCCCCTTGATTTTAAAAGCCCTTTAATTGTAGATTTTTCTGTGTGCATTTTTTATTAATTTTGATTCCATTTTTAATCTAATCAATATTTTAGGCAGCCCTGTGTGACTCGGTTTCTTTACTGAGATTAATTAAGATCCCCTACCTTATAAGATAATGAAAAGCAGACCACTACAATAGCCTTTGTATGAAACATAATCCTCTACCCTTTCCTGACTGTATTCCACCACCAGGGGGAGGTATTGAACCCTCACGTTCCTAATATGACCTATACTAACAGGGCTGGCATCGCGTTGTACAGCCCTATAATAATAATGAAGACACAGTGCTATATATATTTTTTCTTTTCTCCACAGTAGGAAACTTGATCCACAACTACCATATCCTGTCCGTGGGCGGCGGCGGGATGTTGACTGCCAGCGTCCCGCGACACTCCTGCACCTCCACGGTGAGCAGCAGGGGCGTGTTGGACATCTCCTCCATCTTCTTCTTGATGAACTCCGTCTCCGTGGCCTTCTGGAAGTACTTGGATTTGGCGATCTTGTCCACAAAACGCATGATCTTGCTGGGCCTGTGGCCTCCCACGTACCTGGGGAAGTGGAGTCGCAGAGTGGAGGAGGAGGAGGGATGAGAGGAGAGGAGACGAGAGAGGCCGGGAGTGAGTCAGATTCATCATTTATTCATAACAGCATCTCTGAGCTTCAGCCATGGAGAGGAGAATGTGTGTGTGTCATGCATTACATTAGCACTTAGCTTTTAAAATGTGTGGGTTCAAATGAGGGTGGGAAGATGGGTAGCCGGATCCAAAATAGACATTATCTGGTGTACACACTGCGTTTCTAACAATAATTAAATTAACATTCCGATGACGAAGAGTACAAGTATGATGACTACGATGATGACGACAATGACGATGACTATTAGAAGTTTGATGAGTAAGAGTATGACGATGATGATAATGACGCGGCGAGCTCACCCCTCGCCTCCCGGCAGAACAGCAGCCTTGTCGGCGAGGAGTTCGGCGGTGTCCTCCTCGTCAGACGAGCCGGCGCTGGACGACTCCTCGTCGCTGTCCGCCAGACAGTACGTCCGAGGTCTGGCCACTGGAAGTCACGCAAAAAAGTGCATGTAGCGTTTGCCGTCAAAAAACGGACACCCACCTGGGTGTCCGTCACAGATCTATAGGGTGACCTATAGATCTGTGAGATAAAACTTCAGTACATCCCTACTGCTAAACAACATTTGGCAATATAGGGGAAGTTACTATTATGTTAAAGGTGTAGCCTGTAGAATTTTGTGGCATCTAGCATCTTTATATCTACATAGAGAGCGGGTCCTCTTCCACAGAGCCCGCCATGTTGCACCGCCGTGTTTCTACAGTAGCCCACGGACAAACGGCTCTAGAGAGGAAGCGTTTTTAATTTTTAATCATAATACTTGTCAGCTATGACCTATAGTTTTACAGACTAAATAACAAAATACAATTTATAAATGTATCAAGGAACCTCATCACTTGACACTTGGCTACTTGGCTACGCTGTCGTAGACGATGACATAATTTGCCTATTGGCACCTTACAGCCATGGTAGCTTCTCCTACCGTTGGACAGGGTGGGGTGAGTGGAGGTGAGGAGGGGGGGGGGGGTATTCGGTTGGTTGCTAGAGATGCCACTATATCATACGCACTGCACCTTTAACCACTTTTTACTATTTAGTCCCTTCTATACCCAGGTAATTAAGCAGCAGATAGGGGTTAGGGCATCTTGTCCAAGGGTCCCTACAGGTAGACTGCGGACATTGGGATCAAACCCAGTACCTTCAAAATACTACTCACCACCTACAAAGCCATGGATAACCTGGCCCCTCCCTATCTCTCCAACCTCCTCCTCCACCCCTCCTCTACCCGATCCCTCAGGTCCGCAGGCACAACCACTCTCAAAACCCCCAGGACCATGCTCTGGACCTGGGGCTACAGGGCCTTTTTGGTTACAGCACTCTGGAACCCTCTCTGGAACACTCTCCCCAACCACATCTGAGGCGAACACCCTGCCATCATTCAAACTCAAACCTCCTCCTCTCCACTCTCCCCTCCCTCCCTTTTCATGTCTCCTTGACTCCTCTCTCGTCTTCTTCATGTACCTTACATTTGCCTTGTGTCTCAGTGTCTCAGCGTCTTTGAGCGCCTTGAAAAGCGCTGTATAAATCGAATGCATTATTATTATTATTATTATTATTATTATTATTATTATTATTATTATTATTATTATTATTATTATTACCACCTTTTGGCTGAGAGCCAAATGCCCTAACAACTCCTAGACCATCCTGTCCCTAAGTTAGAGTTTGAACACACATGCTATTATCTGAGAAGAAGAGAAAGAAGAGCTTACTCGGCATGTCTCTAACTCACCATTCAGAAAACCAATCCACAGGAGGCGGGAGGATCCAACCAGAAGACCAATTAACACACAGACAGAAGCGGGGAGCCCACCAGGTGGCCAATCAACACACAGACAGGAGGCAGGGCGAGTCAGCAGAAAGAGAGTCAGCAGAAAGAGGAGAGAAATGGAGGACAGCTGGATTATTATAGCCATCTATGTCCCACCAGGCTCTCAGAGCTGTTGTGTCCTCTCCCTCAACACTCTTTACTGCGGTCACTGAATATCCATCATCAGTAATCATCAAACATGGAAAGAAATACATAAAATTGCAAAGGACGGAAAGTCAAAACCCAAAGATATCGTATTAAGGATTTCAGCTATCACAATCCATTTTAGAAGCCCATTTCCAAAATTGTGAGCCACACATGCCAAAAATAATAAACCAGTTTAGGCAGAGCAAGGCCTCACCCATCTTTTCCCAGCTCCCCCAGACCTTCGCCCTCCTTCCCCAGCCGGGCCAGGTTCATCTTGGTCTCCAGAGTCATTAGGAAGGAGCCGGTGTAGGATATCTCCAAGTCAAACCACAGGCCTGCAGAGAGACAAAGAGACAAAGTTAGAGCGAGAGATAGGCAAAGAGAGAGAGAGAGAGAGAGAGAGAGAGAGAGAGAGAGAGACAGAGAGAGACAGAGAGAGAGAGAGACACACACACACACACAGCGAGAGAAATAGAGAGAGAGAGAGAGAGAGAGAGCGTGCAGACGGGAGGCAACGAGACTCTAAAGTTGAAGAGAGAGGTGGAGGGTCAATAACTCTATAAATACTTCAAGATGAATTGCTGCTGATAGTGAACTAGGATTTTTTTTTGCCGACTCCTTTTCCCGCTTACAGACTCTATAGGTGGTCCATTGTCGGTGGTGGTTCTATCGCTCACAATAGAATAGAGCCTGAAAATAACACTCCCTCCTCTCCTGCTAAGCACTGGAAAGGTCAGCTCCGAGGGGGTGTTCTTTCCTGCATTGGCATAGCCTGAGAGGCTACTTCCCGTTCAAAAATAACCAGAACCCCCCCGCTGTGGGCTGTAGCTCCTCCACCTGAATGGCTCCTGATCATACCTGCTGCCTGGTTCTATTTAATCTAAAGCCTTATTGCAGCAGCCATTTTCCAGGAGGTATTGATTGACTGCATTAGGGCTGCAACTAACGATTGTTTTCATCGATTAATGTACACATTTTTTCGATTAATGGATTAATCATTTAGTCTAGAAAATGTCATAAATAATAGCAAATGCCATCACAAGTTACCAGAGTCCAAAGTGATGTCTTAAATTTGCTTGCTTCATCTGACAAGCCGCCTAGAAAAACGAAAGTATTCATTTGATAATGATCCATGAACCAAACATTTCTGAAGCATCAAGAAGCAAATGTTTGGTATTTGTACTTGATAAATGACCTCACGATTAATCGATTCTAAAAATTTGATTTGATTAATATTCCGTTGATTCAACTAATCGATAAATCGACTAATCGTTGCAGCCCTAGACTGCATTGTATATTTTTTTGTATACATGGTTGTGTAGAGGATCTTTTGAATTAACGACACATCAATCTGTGTGTAGTGTTGTGTTGTGTTGTGTTGGACAGAGGTGGACACAGGGAGACCAAAACGAAGGAGACATATTAAGGGCATAAGGAAAGATAACAAACATTCAATCCATCACACCGGAGGAGGAGGTAATGGAGGACATGAGCCAAGAACAAAAGAGGCGGAGGGATCAGGTAGTTCCACTTTAAACCAACAAGACAAGTCATGGCTCTGTGTACGAAGCTGTGCAGTGAATAACATGACACGATGGCCAATGATGATGTCGCTCTTTATCCCCCCCCCACCTTGGTGGTCCACTGAGGGCCTGGAGGCTTGCAGGATCTTTGGAATAGCGAAGCCCATGTCCAGCTCTGTTAGGGTCAGCTCGTTCATGAAGTACGGTAACTGAAACACATACACAATTCACACACACACACACACACACACACACAGAGTAAAGCCCAAGGCGGGTTAGAACGAGCGCGAGTTCTACAAGTATCACATGGAGATATTTTCATGCAAGAATAAGCTTTGGGGTGAAAAGATGGCAATTTCTTTCTTTCGTAAGTGACCATGGTATAAGCGGGATCATTTCGCGGAAGCAACCATCCTCCGCTACGCGTCGGACGGTTCACGCCTCCGCGTCGTCCATTCATTTCTGTTAATGGACACCTCGTCGGGCATTATCCCGCTTATACCATGGTCACTTATGAAAGAAAGAAATATTTAATCAATTAATAATACTTTAATGTGTTTTAGAGTTAAAATCGTGAGTTTTAAAAAAAAAAATTTAAGTCGAGTGGACTATTTAATATCTCCCGTATGCAGGCGTTGCCAAGCAACGTGGCCATAGTGTCTTCATAGCGTCAACATCTTTCCTAGGTGTACATTAACACTTTTTAACCTACACCCTCCAGCCAATCAGAATCGAGTATTCACCCAGACCATGGTATAATAGGAAATTAATGTTTATGTTGAATTCTAGGTAGAAATGCGCACATGGTAGAAGTTTGCCCTGGCTAACCAGATTTCTGGCTAACCCTAAACCTAACAAAGTAGTTGTGTTGCCTAAACCTAACCAAGTAGTTGGGTTGCCCAACGACTGAAAAGCGACTGAAAACTGAAAATAATAAGTCAACTTAGTCTAAAAATAATACGGGACACCAACCCCGGTCTCCTGAGTGACAGTCCTGTGTGTGACCCATTCATCCACCATGACCTCCTCCCTACCCGTACTTTGTTGCTTTTTATACTACGTTACCCGGATCTTGCTGAGCTTCATCTGGATCTTCT
>JAOPHQ010002325.1:125000-136524 GCA_030340625.1 Merluccius polli
CATTTCTACAGTCTGTTATTTCTGAATAGCAGACCACCGCTATGAATAACAGACCGTTGCTATGGACGCTATTTCCAACCATAGAATCTAACGGACACATTTTTTTTTTCAAGCAATAAAATAATTTTTAAATTAATTAAAAATGAATAAGTAGTTGTGTAATAGGCGTGATAATGTACAGTGAGCCGGTCATTATTGGGAAATAATCCCTGACAGGGCGATGCAGGTCTTAAATTACGTACAAGGGATAAGTGTACATTATCCCCGATATAACATTTTCATCATAACAACATCAACAAATCATCTCATCTCATGCTTCATTCTGTTCAATTCGTATCGGTATCCAATAATACTCAGAGCATTAATAATATAATGCAAAAAGTGCTTGGGGTTCTGTTGACCTTATGTTTTCTGTTTGTGAGAATTTCTTTCAAAAAGTCTGAAAGATATAAAAAAAGATATAGTCTGTATTTACTGTATTTACTTCTCATATTCCACCTCCACCCACTGCGGTACAAGGTTACATAAGCCTGATGCTCATCTGTGTGTTTGTTTGAGGGATCCAAAAGACAGCTGGCATTTATCAGCCCTGAGGTGGTCGGGACTCATGGGCTCAGCAGGGCTCAGCAGACACGCTGGGCCCATGCAGGAGGCCACAGCAGTGACCGGGGATGTTGATTTCATGTTTTTCCTTTTTCCTATGTTGTGCAAGAGTAACTGTGTTGCCGTCACGTTGAGATGAAAGGGAGACGGCACGTGCTTCAGGTCACAGTCCAGTTGGTTTACATTCAACTTGGTACTCAGTAGGGCTGCAACGATTAGTCGATGATTCGATTAGTTGTTCGAAAATGTTATAATCAGTTCTTTTAGGTCATTTATCAAGTACAAATACAAATACCATTTGCTGCTTGATGATTCAGAAAATCAAATGTTTGGTTCATGGATCATTCTGAAATAAATATTTTAGTTTTTCTTGGCTGCTTGTCAGATAAAGCAAGTGAATTTAAGACATCAGCTTGGACTCCGGTAAATATTGATGGCATTTGCTATTATGTATGACATTGTCTAGACTGAATGATTATTTGAAACAATGATCGTTAGATTCATCGACTATGAAAATAATGGTTAGTGGCAGCCCTATACTCAGAACTCATACAGTACCTCCAGGCTACATTCATCTCACTTACAGCGACCAACCACATGAACCCAACTAGTACAAGTACACTTACTTGCTCACTCATTCACTCTAAACTACGCTCTTGTTTGTGTTCCATCCGTACTCGCATTTTCAAAACCTTTGTCCATCCACACTAAAACAGTGTCATGTCTGCAAGAGATCACGTCACAATTTTATCATCATTTTTAAAACTTTTTTGTTTGCCTGTCCACAGAGAAATGTGAGGCCGGCTTTTTCCGATTCATTTGGAGAATTTTAAACAAGGAAAAATAAAAGCTGTTTTCAGTGGTGGAAAACGCTGACTTGGTCAAAGGCCAAAACTAAATGTAAAACTTCATATTTACAACATTTTTACATTTCATTATATGTCCACACTGGCCTAGTATGGACATGGCCTCACTCACTCAGCCTCACACACTGATTAATGACATTACATCAATGTAACAGAGACCAGCTGTGACTATACCATTACCATTGTAGGTTTAATTGGGATATTTCCACGTAGATCGAAAGCCAGCCAACAATCAACTCAAACACCAATGCGCGCACACACACATACGCGCACACACACATGCACATACACGCACACACACATACACACACAAACACACACACACGCACACACACACATGCACATGCACGCACACACGTGTGAGGACACACCCACCTTGCTGTCGGCGAGGTCGTAGATCTTCTGGCTGATGTAGGTGACGTCGGGCTTGGGTTCGTTGTGGGTGGCCCGCCGGGCGATGTTGCGATTGGGCTTAGACAGACGCAGGACGGAGCCCTCCAGACGGACGTAGACCGAGTGGGTGTATGTGGCATGGTACGTCTCGGGGTCGTAGCTGTAGATCTCGTTCATCCACCCCTTGACCAAACGATAAAACACCACACACACACACACACACACAGGATTAGAAGACAGTCTGATACTAAAGGTGGCCAAATAATTTGTTATCACAACTCCTCTTTCAACATCTCAACATCGATCCATCCTCCTTCATATATTTATTGACAGACTACTTATGTTCACTCATTTACTCTTTCAGAGATCCAGTGCAGATATCTATGGCCAGCTGCTCAGTGTTTTACTTAATCTTTTTTTTTTATATTGTTACTCTTATTATCTTGGTTTGGTTCTGTACGCCTGCTCTTACCTGTACCTCTCCTGTGTTTCATTTTCATTGCTGTGGCTGCTGTGGCTTCCCTCCGGGGATTAATAAAGGTTTATCTCATCTTATCTTATCTTTTGAGAGAAACTGAAAGTAATGTGTTTTGCTTTACTTTTGACTGATCTGCGATCTTCAGCCATAATGCTGGGAGAGGGGGGCAGAACAGTTGAACACTTCTCGTATCTGATTGCTTGGTGCAAACCTGCAACATTCACTGGAGAAAGTAAACCTCAATATGCTGTTGCCAGTTCCTCTGAGTCTGCACAGCCTGCAAATGACGTGTGTTTGTGTGTGTGTGTGTGTGTGTGTGTGTGTGTTCGTGCTTGTGTGTGTGTGTGTGTGTGTGTGTGTGTGTGTGTGTGTGTGCTTGTGTGTGTGTGTGTGTGTGTGTGTGTGTGTGTGTGCTTGTGTGTGTGTGTGTGTGTGTGTGTGTGCTTGTGTGTGTGTGAGACAGAGAGAGAGAGAGAGAGAGAAGCCAATTGAATTCAAACACCAAGGGAAATCTAGGAGATGGCCTGCTACAAAATAAAGTCAGGTAACGCGAGAACAGAGAGTGGGCTGGGTTTATTTGATAGACAAGAGGATTTATATTTCACCTGCCGATACAAATCAGGTGTTTTCAAAGATGATACCGCATGTTGTGGTCTGTTCTCTCCTCCACACCTCATAATGCCAATTTAACGGACAAACCTACACACTACACCGCCTGTCATACATGGACTTAAGTGTGTCTTTATAAGTGTCTTTCCGGTTACATGATCAATCATGTTGACTAAAGCCTGAATCTTTCCCCCCCTCACCTAGACCAGGAACCCGTACCCCTAGGGGTACCTTGAAGGACTGCAGGGGGTACTCAGAAAATCTCAAAACAAGAAGAAAGAAGGAGAATTTGCAAAAAAAAAGATGAAGAATGATGCAGAAAACATCTGGCATCGACTGATCTCACCTTAAATATACCCGGCTCCTGGATGTTGAGCTGGGCCACGCTCCAGTGGTCCATCCTCCTCCTCCGTCTCCTCATCCCGGAGGACCACCTGCTGGGCGAGGACAACCACAGCACCAGGCCGGCCAGCATCACCCCAGTGACCGCGCCGTGCACGACTGCGCATACGTACGGCGGCACGGGACACACCAAGTAGACGTACACCAGCTGCGCCAGGAAGACCAGGGCAGTGAAGGGCACAGCCTCCACCTCATTGTCCTCCCCCTCCTCCTCCTCCACCTCCTCCTCTTCGTCGTCGTCGTCGTCATCCTCCTCCTCCGTGTCGGGTTCGCTGCACAGCCCTGTGCTGGTGGTCCGCAGCTGGCGGGACCCCGGGCGCTCCCCGTCCGGCGTGTCCGCGTCGGCGCGCGCCTCAAATTCCCCGCTGTCCCCCAGGAGGCAGAACAAGTCCTCGTCCTCCTGCCGCGCCACCAGGGCCGACATGGAGCAGCGGCCCAGCGTCAGGGAGGGGGACCTCGGCGGGGCCGGCGGCGGAGCGGAGTACAGTGAGGGGAAGGAGAAGAAGACGGGGTGGGGCCCCTCCCCGGTGGGGGTCTCGTCCTCCTCGCCCTCCCCCCAGTCCTCCTCCTTGATGCTGTAGTTGTTGTTGTTGCTCTCGCTGTGGCCGTTCACGGCCACCGCCCCGCTGAGCTCCGACGCGCTCGACGACAGCGACTTGGAGCGGTGCGCGGCGCCGGCCAGGCCTCCCGATGCCGTCGGCTCGTCGCCCATGATCTTGCTGAAGAGGTGCAGGGGGTCCGACATCACCTCCGACAGCCGGCGCTTGGTGTCCTCGATCCGGGCCTCCACCTCCTGCACCTTGAAGAAGGAGCCCCGTCCGTCGGTGGGCGTGAGCGGCGAGGAGGGGGCCGTCTTGGAGGAGTCGGCGGCGGCCGCCTGGGTGGCGGCGGCCGTGCCGGTGGACAGACGCGGCTGGGAGAACTGCTTGAAGAGCTGCATGTTGCGGCGCGACTGGGATGTCTGGTGATGATGATGATGATGATGATGATGAAGCAGAGGCCCCTCCTGATGCTCGGGCTTGGAGGCGTCCGTGGACAGGGACTTGACGAAGGACTTCATCAGGTGTCGGTGGCGTGCCTGGTGGGGGGGGCGTGACGGACGCCGGCGGGGGGGGGGCCCGGGTCCCGTGGCTCCACGTCGCTGGACAGGGACCGGACCAGGCTCAGAAAGGGCTTGGAGGACGAGGAGGAGGGGAGGGAGGTGCCCTTGGAGGGGGAGGAGGAGGTGGAGGAGGAGGAGGAGGTTGCAGTCGTCATCGTCTTCGAGGCGAGAGGAGGCGGCGGGCTGTCAGAGGGCCAGGACGAGCTGGTCGGGGGGGTGGAGTAGTTGAAGTGGGAGGGGGCGGCGATAGGCATGGCGGCGGACGAGGGAGAGTGTTGGAGGGGATGGTTGAGGGCGGTGGTGGCGGCGGCGGTGGACACGGGCAGCAGCAGCAGGGCCTCCCCCCCAGCGGAGGCCTCAAACAGCAGCTCCTCACTGGCCTCCAGGCCCGTGGGCACACCCTGCTCTTCCTCCTCCTCCGAAACACCTCCTCCTCCTCCTCCCGCCCTCCCCTCCGACTCTGACACCCCCAGCGAGCCGACCAGGGGCCCATAGAGCTCCGCTTCCTCCTCGTCCTCCTCCTCCCTCCCCAGGGCGGAGAAGCGGATGGTGACGGTGTCCCGGGAGAGGGAACGCTGTACCTGGAGCCTGGGCCCCGGGGCGTGGCGGGGGGGCGATGCCTGAGCATGTTGGCCCCCGTCCGTGGAGCTGCTGCTGCTGCCGCCCCTGGAGCCCCTGCTGCTGCCGCCCAGGCTGGCCATCACCACACAGCACAGGCCTCAACGCCTGGAGAGGGACGGAGGGAGGGGAGGGGACGGAGGGATTTGAGGAAGGAGAGAGAGGGGGAGGCAGGGAGGGAGGGAGGGAGGGGAAAGAGGATGGGAAGGAGGGAGGGAGGGAGGGAGGGAGGGAGGGAGGGAGGGAGGGAGGGAGGGAGGGAGGGAGGGAGGGAGGGAGGGAGGAGGGAAACCTTAATTCAGAACTCTTAAGCATCAGCTAAAGAGCCAAAGGGCTAAAAGTCATCCCCATAACACAGATTAGGCTGTGTGTGTGTGTGTGTGTGTGTGTGTGTGTGTGTGTGTGTGTGTGTGTGTGTGTGTGTGTGTGTGTGTGGACGGGAGTGAGATTGAGATGGTGGCGGTGAGGGGCGGGGGACACAAATTGCCAAATTGAATCAAACCGATAGCCCAGCCATGGAGAATGCCCAGAATGCAACTGTGTGACACAAGCAAAGAGACAAAATACAAAAACGGCAATAGAACAGCCACCCCAGAGGCTTTACATGTATAAAGTGGTCTGGAGGACTATGTATATTTTACCCCCTCCACCTCCTCCCATTCCTCGTTCTACCAATTAGCTTCCCTGGTTGACACCCGGCCCCCCCCACCCTCGCACCCAGCCCTGTACCCCCCACCAGCCGTGGGACATGATTAATGAATTTGTTCTGAACACACAGCCTTGAGGAGATGGGGAAGCGGGCATCATTTAAGCTGCTTTCACCACCCCACCCCAGCCCTCAACCCCTTACGCGCGTCGACAAAAAGAGCGGTTTAATGTGAAGACGCGATGCGAGCAAAATGGAAAACAGGTGTGAAATGGAATAAAAAGATATGGCAAGAACTTCATCTACAGATGGCAGGCTTGTGCTGGTACCAGCAACATGCGTCATCCTCCACACTACCGCGTCATACGGCAGCCCACATGGGCCAATATGGCTGAACGGTCGTGACACATCAGGTAGCTGCTTAACGAGTCCTTCTGTGAGGCTCCGTTATGGAAGGTCAGCTGCAGCAGGTTCATTGCACCTGTTATATTTTCCCACACACACTTCAACGCTGTGAAACACACACACACACACACACACACATACACATACACACACATATAATCTGCAACACTGCTTCCTTGGTTTCAAGGTGTTTGTGTGTGTGTGTGTGTGTGTGTGTGTGTGTGTGTGTGTGTGTGTGTGTGTGTGTGTGTGTGTGTGTGTGTGGAGGCCGAGGAGGACCCTTTAGAGCCAACCACTTGATGAAAAGCTCCCATGGAAACAGCCGGAAAATAAAAGCCTTGGATTAGCAAGACAGTTGGGGGGGGGGGGGGGGGGGACAAGAAAAGATGAAGGAGGGAAGGAAAGAAAGAAAGGAAGAAAGAGTTGACAGAAAGAACGAAGGCGCGAGAGAACAAGAACAAGAGAGAGCGATAGGTTCAGAGAGATTAAAACGGATTGATGTGTGAAGTAGCAACGCCTGAACAACAGATCCATCTACATAGGAGACTGTGACGAGAGACAGACTCTGAGGTAACTAGGAGGAACTAATTGCACAGGCGGTCCTCTCCTTAAAGGGATAGTTGGGATTTTTTGAAGTGGGGTTGTATAATGTACTTATCTAGAGTCAGTGTATTACCTACAGTAGGAGGCGGTCGGCGCGCCCCCAGTTTGGAGAAGCCGACAGCTGTACCGGCACAGACGCCAAGCAATGTACTGCTGTGGACGGGGCCGGCAGTAAAACGCATTTTAGCCGCCTAAAAAAAAGGCCCACCTAGAAAATTCAATATCAGTTTAAGTGTACGCTATATAAGCTTTACCTTGCCGTCAGACAGCCCTTTCCTTTGGCACTACATTTTCTCAACCGTATAACTTCAGTATTCCTACGCATAAGCGTGCTGTCCTACGCCGCCCGCAGATCAGCTGTTTGGGAAGAAAGGAGATTAAGCTCCCGCCTCCTGGCTGCCGTTTCAGGGTGCCTGCTAGGAGGAATAAGAGACATAAGGTCTCCTTTGTTTCTGAGGCTGTTGATTGGCTTAACAGCAAATAGCCTTTACACATTATGGCTTTTCCTGACATTTATTTGTATTTGCCGATTCTGCTTTTAATTGGTGGACTCTGCTTTCAATTCTCTAAGGATTGACTGTATCTCTATCCTCTGACGCAAGCTTGTATTTTGTATTGTCTCATAATTGTTGTCTGCTGTCTTATTGTTGTTCTTATTGTTTCTGCATGTTTCTGTCGTGTTTTTTGATGCGGCCATTTATCTTAAAACCCTGACTGCAAACCAAATTTGCCCTCGTGGGACAGGAGAAGGGAGGAAGAAAAGAAGAGAGGAGTCAAGTGAGGGTCGAGGGGAAGAGTAGGGAGGAGAGGAGAGGATGACAGAGGCGAGGTGAGGAGAGGACACCAGAGGAGGCGGGTGAGATGAGAGGGAGGGGGGGAATGGGAGAAAGGCGGAGGAGGCGGGGCGGCATGAAGGAAAAATGGCAAGCAGACAAGACTCTCATCTAATTAATCCTAGGCAGCAAAGCCACTCCAATCATCTGAAGCGGCTCCCTGGCCAGAGAGTCCGGCGGGGGCCATGATGATGCAAGCCTCGGCCACGGGGAAAAATAAAGAAACGCGTAGAAGGAAAAGGAAGAAGGAGGGGGAAAAAAAGGACAAACCCCAACAGACGGATAAAACAAAAAACAGCAAAGGCAGGAAGAGATAAGCGGCCAGAGGGTAGAATAATATGGTAAAAGGAAAGCAGACAGGGTAGTTGAAAGAAAACACATTCGTAAAAGGGTTTCATTTGTATACGAAAAGTAGAACAACACCAACTGGGGCTTGTGTTGTTCTGGAGCGGGTCAACCCAGCAGGGGAACTAAAAGGAGAATTAAAAGCCACACAGATATTTTGGTGCAGAAGGAATCTTCTCATAGTATGGAGATAAACATTATGTCCTTCAAATGAACAACACACATATCCTTTTCTGTTCATTTACTCTCTGATGTACAGAACCGTTAAAAACAACAACACAACATAAATATCCACCGGCTGCCTGTAGCCATCCTGGAGTAAGATGCCCCCAAGACTGTCCAATATTGACTCTCTCGCATGTGATTAATGACACGAGTCTAAAAAATAACTAACACCGTAAACCACTTTGGATAAAAGCGTCCGCTAAATGACTAAAAGGAAAACACACATGCAATAGGGAAGTTAAAGAGAGAAGGGGTGACATGGTTTTGGCAGCCTTATGAGAATGTTGCGTTCTTCCATCTTGTTTCCTGACTACTGAAAAAAAGATAAAATCAGGCAGACTAGTTCCATTACCCAAGTACTGCTGTTGCACCATCAAAACACCACTTTCACAAACAAGTCTGTTCTCTATCTCCATTTCTTGGTCGTTTACATTTTACTGATCATTTTTTATCAAATTCATTATTTTCTTTCTTTCTTTCTTTCGTTCTTTCTTTCTTTCTCTCTCTTGACAGATAGAGCCATTACACCCTTCACTGTGTTTGATGGATGGGCAATATTATTGGACTTTCTTCTCATGGACTTGTGAACGTGTGTGTGTGTGTGTGTGTGTGCGTGCGTGCGTGCGTGCAGGTCTATTTCTATAGAAAGACACTCGCTTGCTCAAAACAGGAAATTAGCTGTTGCAATAAATCGAAAGCTATGGTGCCGCGATTACACTTAAAGTGTAGGTTTTATCAGACAGGTGGGCACATCTTTTGGCAGAGTATAGCCACCTTGTGGCTACACTGCCCCTTTGCCCTCATTGTAATAGTTTTATAGTGCATCTGCTAATACAGATGCTGTTATTTATATATAGGGCTTGTACATCGCAACGTCACATCGCAATGACTGCCTCCATTTTGAAAGCATAGCAGCATTGGAATGTGAGTTGTTATAGTCATGGTTTAGATTGTATAAGATTTGTCATTATGGGGAGACATTGTTGTAACTGCCACAGCGTTTCTCATGTGAGACGTGGCAAAACAAAGTTTTCATGAGCCTAGGTTATGGTATATTTACGTTAGGTTAGGATTTTACAGTACTACAACGCTCTTAAATCCTCTCAATATGGTGGAGTATCGCCAACAAAGAATCCCATGATCCATTATATTGTACAAGCCCTGTATCATGATAAATATATCAGATCAAACTAAATCGCTAGTCTTGCTTCGCTTAAGCCACTGCCCCTCACATAACAAAGTCTGTGCACTGCCCTTGGTTTTATAATGATCATCAAGCCTCTACGACAATGACCCCAGTAACATGCATTATGTATAGGCAGTAAGATGTTGTGGGGTGTGTGTGTGTGGTTGATAGCTGGTCTACAGCCTCACCTGGGTCTGGGTGGGGCTGCACACCTGTGGTGCATGAACAGTCATGGCACCCAGGATAAACCAGCTATCAACACACACACTCAGGGAGAGAGCCTCTGTCATGGCAGCACAATCCTCTGTCATCTGCTCGGCGTATACCATCTCCAATAAATGCATATTCAACACAACCTCAACCTGTGTCCTGTGCCGGAGGGCGCCAGCAAAAGCCACTAAGGTGGCGTGCGGCGGGGGAAAACTGCCAACAGATGTATTCATTGTGAACCCGCTGACTCTGCACACTGCATGAATTGAGACCCTGTGGAGAGGTGACATACAGCTAAACCAATGGAGATGGAACTGTTTGCAACTAATGGGCTCTATGGATCCAACCTGCCGAACCACTACTGAGGCAGAGAGAGAAAGAGAGACAGACAGACAGACAGACAAACAGACAGACAGACAGACAGACAGACAGAGGGGATGAACGGGGAAACAAATTACAACATTGTGTCGCCACGGTGGTGTCTGTCTGGAAAAAGGTCAACGAGAAGCAACCTTGTGTCTGCAGCACTGTGTTAAACACCTCCGGAAGGAGACCGTAGAGAGAGAGAGAGAAGGGGAGGGGGGGAATGATGGCACGAGAGAAGGCAGGAATAGAAGTGGAGGGAATGGCATTAGTGGGGAGGTTGACACGAGAAGATGAATAGGGCGAGTCAGAGAGTGATCGAGATAAACGAGGCTTGAGAGAGAGAGAGAGAGAGAGAGAGAGAGAGAGAGAGAGAGAGAGAGAGAGAGAGAGAGAGAGAGAGAGGGAGAGAGAGACTGACTGAGCATAGTCAATTACCCTGAAACACACACACACACACACATCTAGATGCACACACTCAAACACCACCGAACACATACACACATTAATTTACAGGAGTAAGTAAAAGCATGAAATAGAATATGTGGGAGAGAGAGAGAGACAGAGAGAGAGAGAGAGAGAGAGAGAGAGACATCTCAGTCTCGCCCCTCCACCTCCTCCATCCTAGCCACCGAGCTCAGTGCTGGCCCACGGACAGACAAAGAGACAGACAAAGAGACAGACAAATAGACAAGCAGACAAAAAAGACAAAGAGACGGACAAACAAAGACACACACTGTCACATAATGAGTAGGGAGCAGGTGAGCACACCAGAGCCCCGTCTGTCTCTCCAGGGAAGTCTGGCTCCGAGCTACACTGCACAAATACTACCGCACTAGCACACAAAGACATATAATGTAAAAGAGATGTATAGCGGAAAATGACAATGAAGGTGTAGTGCCTTGTGATCAAAACTGTACAAAAACAAGAAAGTTCAAAGAACGAGCATTATCAATTTTTCGCCGGGCAATTCATTGAAGGTGAGAGCATAACAGGATGATGACACCCGGCCGTCGTCCTTCAACTCATCGTTCGAGGCCGATGATGAAGGTGACCGGTGATTAAGGGAGTGTGCGGTCGGCGTGTGCTTGTTGAAAATAGAAGGTATAACTTTATGGGCAAGAGTTTAACCCCCCCCCCCCCCGCTTTGAACCTCGCCCAGGACGTAATGAGCTGCTCTGGGCTGCCGGCCAAACAGAGGAGAGAAAGGTGGGAGTGTGTGTGTGTGTGTGTGTGTGTGTGTGTGTGTGTGTGTGTGTGTGTGTGTGTGTGTGTGTGTGTGTGTGTGTGACCGAGAGATAGAGATAGATAGATAGATAAATAGATAGAGAGAGAGAAAGAAAGAGAGAGAGACAGAGAGAGAGAGACAGACAGACAGACAGACAGACAGACAGACAGACAGACAGACAGAGACAGACAGGGATACAGGGAGAGAGAATGAGGGAGAAGAACACAGAGAGGGAGAGATAGCAATGGAACAAGACAGAGAGAGGGGAGTACATGACAGGCAGATAAGTACTCCATTAGGTGGACACATGAAATTCAGATGCTTTCAGAGGAAAAATGTAGTTTTTCAATATGCAGTACACACACATAAACACACACACACACAGTCTAAACACACAGGCCTGCAGTGC